>PVJX010001946.1:0-143671 GCA_004027295.1 Dolichotis patagonum | reverse complement strand
TCTTTTTTTTTTTTTAATTTAAAAGAGAATAAAACAAAAGGGGGCAGTACAGAGCAGATCAGAACAGGACAACATAGGCAACACAGTACTTTACATTAAGTCAACTGGACATCAACAGTATCTAACACCATATCTCTTACTCTGCTATAGTTGAGCATAGTTTCAATTACAATAATATCAAACATAACACAATAGTATATCATGTCTTATACCAATAGCCGCTCAATACCCACTAGAATGGCTATCAATAAAAAAGTAACAATAATATTAGTGAGCATATGAAAATTAAAATATTCGTATCTTGCTGATGGAAATATAAAATGATGCTGTCACATTGGAAAACAGTCTGGCAGTTTCTCAATTTTTAGAATTAAGTAATGAATTATTAGAATTTTAAAAATATTTGGTATAAAACTGACAAAATTTCACAAGAATATGAAAACACATCGGGACATGTGTGTGTGTGTGTGTGTGTGTGTGTGTTAACAATTACATTAATTCATTTATTAATTCTAGGTAGCAGTGAAACAGCTGGTGTACTTGATGTGCCAAGGAAAAAGTGCTGGCAATTTTTCTTTTATAATTAACCACAAGACAAATGAAATTGCTCTAGATTATTCAATGTCTAGATTTTTAAATCTAGTAAGTAAAACAATTACCTTTCAAACTGATAAAAGTTTATACAGAAATAGTAGGCAGAAGAATAATGACCTTTAATCAAATGGAATGGGCTAATAATCATGATAGCTTAATAAAGTTGATACAAATACCACATTTTACATTAGACTATCACCGGACCTCCTCTACACCTCCTCTACAAACAACAGAATTGCTAGGCGGGTCATGGTGGCATACCCCTGTAATCGTAGCAACTCAGGAGACCGAGGCAGGAGGATTCCTGCAAAGTTGAGGTTGGCCTAAACTACAATGTAAATTCAAGGCCAGCCTGAACTGCATAGTGAAACTTGGCCTCAAAGAGACAAAAACAGAACTGTTAAAGCACAGATTGCTGGGTTTCACCCCCAGACATTCTGATTCAATGCCATATTTGGAGTTCACCCAAGAATTTGCATTTCTAACTATTTCCCAAGAGATCTCAATGCTGCCAGAACTATACTCTAAAAACTGCACTGCTACCTTGAATCATCTAACAATATTTCTTTTGAGAACAAAAAGAGTAATCTTAAAGATCCAACAATCACTATGTATCTATGAAACTTCAGTTGCCAAGGGAAGAAATAAAATTACAAGGTTAGAAAATTAAGACACATCAGAGAAACTTTTTTATCACTAGAACTTCCTCAGTGCTGTTTGCTCTAATTGGTACACACACTACCACAACCTTGAGATGCTGATGAAGTCTTGCATCCAGAAATCCCATGCCAGGAGTACCTGCTGACTCCTCTGAGCCTCACTAATCTCTCACCTCTAACACTCCTCAGACACTGACTGCCAATCCGTATTATTTGTTCAGCTATTCATAACAAGACTCATCTCACCTAATAAGCTAATTTCCATGGTAGCTTGCTGCCAGGCATTTTCATATCCCTTAGAATCCTGAGCACAGCTTCTTCATAAATACTGAATAAATATGCATTGAGAATATAGTTAAATAAATATATTGTTGACTTGATGCAAGAACAAAAAGAAGACACAAGAGTCAGACTTTGACAGAGAAATAAAAGCCTAAGTCAAATCCTCTTCATAGCACTATACATTATGTTAAATTATATTTAGCCATTTAGATTGAGGGATAAGGATAACAGAATGGAATGTTCAAACCTACTTTCAACAATAACTGTTTGTGTTTGTCACCATGAAGTGGAAGTACAGTTGCTTTTCAATAAACTTGATTAAAAAAAATAAAGAATATTATAATTCTTTAATCGACCAATCATTCACAATACAAAAGTTAGACCATTGGTTTTTAAAGATTAATCTGCCATAGACATAGCAAGGTATGATGGCACACAGCTGTATTTCCAGCATGCAAGAGGCTGAGGCAAGTGAACTGCCACATTGTGAGGACAGCCTAAAATATACACATTGAGTTCTAGCCTGGACTACATGGAAAGACACTATCTCAAAAACAAACAAAACACATAATAAAAATTAAAAATTCATCTATCTACCATGGCACCTGACATCCAAGTAAAATTCTTTCTCTAATAATCATTTACATTAAAAATATCTCTGTGTTATGGCATGTTATTTTGAATTGCTAGATTTATATAGAGAGGATCAGCTTGTATATACCGTTCCCATTGATTCCCCTGAAAACAAGAATCATGCTTTTATGGTATTATACACCATCACAGAAATTCTGCAACACATTTTAAATGTTTAAATTATCTGATATGCTCAGTATCAAACTAAAATCATGCTATGAAGGGAGGAAAAATGGGCAGTGCTGTTATTTATCTATATATATTATAACACCTAAGACAATGCTTGATATAAAGTAGCTACTATAGAAATACAGAACACTTTCTGTTACATTGGACGAAAGATAACTTTTTTAACAAATGGTGCTCAGAGAACTGGCTATCCACATGGAGAAGATTAAATTTAGACTCCTATCTTTCACCAGGTATTAAATAAAATCAAAGTAGATCAATGAACCACACAAATTAGGAACACTTAACCTGCTGGAAGACAAAATAGGTAAAATTCCTAAAATCATAGACAAGAGGCCAGGACTTTCTGAAAAGAACCTTGGTCACACAAGAAATAGTACTGAGAATCAACAAATGGGATCATATCAAATTAAAAAGTTTCTGCATAGCAAAAGAAACAGCCAACAGAGTGAAAAGACAACTTATATACAGAATAGCAAACACAATTTGCTAGCAATTCTTCAAAGGACTAATATAAAGAACTTAAATCACCCAAAATAAAAGATCAAATCAAAAAATTGGGCAAAAGAAAGAAATGAATAGACACTACAGAGAAGTACAGAAGGATGATAAACATATGAGGGAATGTTTAACATCACTGGTCATTAGAGAAATGCAATTAAAACAACACTGAGATCTCACCTTACCCAGAGAGAACAGCCATCATTAAGAAATGAAATAGTAACAAGAGAGGTTGTGATGGTGTTGGGGTTATGGTTTGGAAAACCCTTGTACACTGTTGTTAGGAATTTAAAGTAGTAGTACAACCACTTTGGAAATCAGAATGGATATCCCACAGAAGACTATAACTAAAAATTCTATTTCATTTAGCTATTTCCCTTCTAAGTATCTTCCTAAAAGAGTTAAATATACCATATTACATATATATATCCACATCCATGTTTATGGGAGCACAATTCATAACAGTTAAATCTTGGGAACTGTCTACATGTGAACATGTAAAGAAAATGTGTTCACATAAAGTGGAGTACTACTGTCAAAGATACATGAGTCATTTGTAGGAAAATGGACACACTTTGAGATCATTTCAAGTGAAATAAATCAAGCATACAAGATTAAATATCATTGTTTCCCTTACATGAGAAACCCAGAGTAAACATAAAGAGTAAAACAAAAGAGAATAGGAAATTAAAAGGGGGAAGGATGAAAAGATGGAAAGAGAAGAGAAATGGGATTAAAAAAGGAATTAAGATGTGTCATTTACCATTTCACACAAGGAATATAAATGTTATATGCTACACATATACAGTACTAATAAAAATTTTTTGTAAAACACTGCTATTGTGGTTTTGCAGTCTTCCTCATATAGTCCATGAAACAATTACTGTCTATATAAGATCTAGAAAAGTTAAAAAAAAAAAAAATGAGATTCAGAGAAGCTTCACAAACCCAAATCCTAAGTACAAGAAAAGCACCACAAATCTGTAGTTCTATTTAGTCTACAACAACGGCCTCCAAGGCTATAACAGACAAAAAAGGGATCACTGCAGGAAACAGTCAAATTAAGGAGTTCATTTTTTTGTTTAACCATTTTTTGGATGGTACTGTAAAGAAAGTGGGGAACTGTAAAAAAGTCACTATGTAAGATCAAATCAAGGAAAGCAAACACACTATTAGTAACTGTTCTGTAATCTATACAATTTTGCTAAAATAGCAAAAACTCTGTTATTAATGTAGACAAAAATAAAAATATTGTGATGTTAATATTGACTTATAATTAAAAAAATTAGAGCTGGGCATGGTGGCATTTGTCTGTAGCCATAGCTACTTGGGAGGCAGAAGCAGGCAGGATCACAAGTTCAACCACATAAAATGCTCAAACGTTTTAAAATAAGCACCTGTGAAAGAAGCAACAACAGAAACCCATAAAGAGATGACTACAGCCTCAACTATAATCACTGTTGACTCCTCAGAAGAGTCATCTAGCCACAGTTTGAAAGAAAAGGCCACTGTTACGGACTGCATCAAGATGTCCCCGCAAAGCCTCATGCACTCATAGGTAAGGGCTTTCAAAAACGGCAGGATCTAGGATGTGTGATGCCCTGATCAATGGTGTGTGGTACTCGGTCCACTCACTGGAATTAGCACAGCTATGGAGTGGGGATAATGCAAGCCCCTACCTGGGTGTGGGTGGCAACAAACAATATGCTTATAGCTTGGATGGAATAGAGACAGAAGGATACTGCACTGCTGCCTTCTGCCTGCCATGACATGAAGCGTTTTCTCCTCTGTGACTCCTGCTGCCACGCTGTCTTGCCTTAGAGCCAGCTAACCATGGACTGAAACCTCTACAAACTGTGAGGTAATGTAAACCTCTCCTCCTCCAACTTTGGGTGCTGGGTATTTGGTCTCTGGAATAAGAAAAGTCGGACAGCCATCATATCTGGATTTAGATGTAACGTGAACAAATTATGGAGACTTACTAAGCTAAAGAGTAACACAATGGCAAGAAATTTTCAGAGAATAAGGAGAACTTCAGCAAATGGCATCCATTTCAAAGTGTCTTATGACAACTATATGATGTAATCTCAATAATATCTAACTGAAAGAATTCTGATGTGTTAAAAGCAAAAACTGAGAGAAATGAACAAGACAAAGGCCCAAAAGTCATGGTTATTCCAGAATCCACAAACTGTAAAAGACAGAACTCTTTTTTTACACACACTAGAAGAGTATACTAGCATTTGCTATGAGGTTCTTGCCATCTTCTACTAGATCAAGTATATCCACCTGTGGCCCTGTAATGCCAGCAATTTCGCTCCACAAAATCATGTGTTTTTAATATTATTATGTGATTTTAGCAATCTTTCATGACTTGATTGCACAGTGCTGGAGTAGATGTACAGGTGACAAAGGTCTGCCATACAGGAAAAGAAATGATGTGGTGCCAACTGCACCTTCAGCACTTGCCACATACAATGAAATCCAAAACCACACATATTAGACATTGCATGCACTTCTGTGACTTGGGAGAGTAAGACACAGCAATTCACCACAATAGCATTTCAATCTACCTACACAGGTCTGTGATGCATGTAAGCAGACACTTAATCTGCTTATCTAATTACTAAATTTGAGCTTGTGTTATCTTATAAAATAGTAAGTTAAAATATAAAAAGCAAGTTTCTCTACTTGTATGCATTAACAACACTGTATATTTATATGTGGCCCAAAACAATTTCTCTTCACTCAATTTGGCCAGAAAAAGCAAAATGCTAGATAATCATGTACCACATGACACTGAAAAGAATGGCTTTGGAGCCAGAAAAATGTAGGATCCAATCTACCTCTGCCAGGTAATCACTAAGCACATTCTTGAACACAATACTTAATTTTTGAGCCTCAAGAGTACATTTATGTAAAATGGGGCTATTACTATCTACTTGGTGGTATAACAATTGGGACTTATTTTAAATTCATAAGAATTAGATACTTATTTTTTTTTTTAAAGTTACCACTTGTTTGGTGAGAAAAAAAAAAAAACACTGAGGAAATGGTAGCTATTTTTCATTGCTCAGCCTGCATGATACAATAGAATTCTTTTGGTAGGAGATTCTTCAGAGAATATTTTACATGTTTACTTATTAAAAAGTGAAACTACCTTATTTGTCTAATCATAAAGACCTGAGCAAGAGGAAGAGTAGTAATATAGTAGTAAAATACAGTGCCAACATGTGAACAGGAAGCACTGAGGAGTAACTCCAGAAGAGAAATACTGTACAAGCATGTTACTGACACCTGATCAAAAGACAAAACATACCGACTCAAAACGTGGCTTTGAAACCACAAGTCCAATGATTTTTTGCACTAGTCTCTCGGCACTGTTTATTGTTAATACTGCACCTGGTTTTGGGGACCCCTGAAGGCTGGGTCACTGCGTAAAAGCCCCATATTGAGATTCCACTGCAAGCTCCCTGGTTCTAAGGTGTCTATGCACAGATCAGTGATTACAGTCGGAGAGAGGAAGATGTCCCTCCCTGAGGTCCTCAAGACAGAAGAACAACAGAGAGTTCACACCCAGCCTTTTCACTCCACTGCTGTGAGGCAGCCTTTGGTTGTCATGTGCCTTACGTTAATGCAGCTGCTTTTCCAGCAATAAAGAACAGATATGTTAAACATTGCCATTTTCGAGTCCTATGAGCCTTCTTTGTTTTTTCAACATGTAAGCCCTCTCTAACAACCACATTTTGCCTCATTGCCACTGTTAATAGAAACAAATAAAACAAAATGAAATAATAGTACAAAACACACAGAAGCAATGGATTACAGAACAGTCAGAAAAGGAGGGCATATATATATGAACTGAGGTTCAAATTGTAAGAATCCAAGCAAATGACAACCAAGGGAAGAGATTCTAAGTAGAGAACCATAGCAAGTTCGTATGCACTGTGAGATGAGGGAACAAGTTCTATCCAAGCAAAGGATAGCTAGAAAATTATATCAGAAAGCTAAGTGGGGTCAGATCACAGAGGCCTTAAAAATATGGATTACAATGAACCCAATGGCTTTCTTTTGTTTTTGCTGCCCCTATCTGTTCAGTCCTGTGTCCTAAACTCCATTTTTTAATTGCCTTTAAAGTGAATGTTCTGAGAAAAATACAATTAATTTCACAGCTGAAGATAAATGAATCCAAATTCCTAGGATCAAAATCCTCTTTATTATTTCCCAGCCTTCAAGCCATAAGCATAAATACACATTCTATAAACTCTAGTCTCATAATGCCCCAAAGTTCTGCCACTTCTCCACCAGACGTGTGCCCAACAAACATGCTCCATACAAGAAAATCACTGAGAAGTAAATGTATCTTCTCTCTGGTGTCTGAACTTTCAAAAAGTATATACAAACACAGAGGAACACTGTACTGAAGGTCTGTTGTTTTCACTGCTTTAGAGGAACCACACAATCTGTACCATAGTCTGAGATTTTCAATAGCAGTGCCCTTTCCTCCCCTAGAAAAAAGATGGAAACCTAACTCAAGCAGGGCAAATCAAACAGGTTCCTAAATATTTGGATGTAAAGAGAGAAACCATAAAGAACAACACTGAAATGGATTCTTAACCACAATTCAGTCAGCTCACTGACACCAACAACTTAAATTCTTTGCTCTTAATATTTAATTGAGTAAACTACTGCATGTCTTCTCTTTATTCGTGACTTAACTAGACTCTTCCTGTTGCTTGCAGCTAAAAAACAGCTAAGAGTGGCCCTGAAGCAAGGCCAGCAGATCACTGTAGCTGCTGGTTTCAAACAGGAGCCTAAAAATTCTTTCTGTGGTCTGTTGGCCATTTCAGAACTTTGGAAATGGAATGGTCAACATCAGAAAGAAATAGCAGATGAGTATGGCGGACTTTGGGGGCCCTGCAGGGGAGAGACCCTGGCGCGTCAGGACTTGCGGTTGACTCAAGGTGCTGGGAGAACAAGGAGCTCCCTCCCCCTCTGGGGGGGGGGCGGCGGCGGCTGAGAGTGTGGCATACTTTCTATGGTATTTAGTATGAGCTCCCGTATGCAAAGACATGGACAGCCATTTGGAAGAAAACAAGAGACAATACAACAGATAGTGAAGATCTCTGGTTGTCTAGCTTTGAAATTTATGCTTTCATATGTCCCGTTCTGTTCTGTTGCGTTTAATTTAACCCCCTTTTAAAATAAAATGAAAAAATTTAAAAAAAAAAAACAGCTAAGAAACTAACAGTGTGACAGATCAGTAGAAGGCACACTGCAGCAGAAAAGAGCCTGGCCTAATGGGAACAGAACTGAGCTTTACCAGCAGAATGCAAGACCTGCGAGTGTAAGACCGCTGCTCCTGAGAGGATCCGTCATGGTTCAGTCCTTGCAACTGTACTCCATTCTAGAACACATGCCAGTCATCGATGACGCCAGAAAGTGAAACAACCAGTTATGGTGAAATCTCTTCAACACTTGGTTTTGCAGCTTTAAAATAATTCCTATTTTTCTTTATCTCCCATGATATCTCCCCTTCAAATAAAATCCCATTTAGCTGGAGGTAATTTGGGAGATTCTACTCCTTAACACTTTTAAGAAAGGTGATGAGGGGACACATTTGTAATTTCGCCTCTCTGACTTTCCCCTTCAGGTTTTCATGGGCTACTAATATCCTTCTCACCCATTATGACAGCTGCATGTTCTGTAATAATAGAATATTACCTTGCCAAAAAAAAAAAAAAAAAAAAAGCAAAAATGTTTGAATCTCAGTGCCTAGTTAATACTGTAGCTGGCATACAACAAATTAACAATAAGTATTGTCTAATTATTAAATAAATCATTCCTACTCATTCTAGGTACTTTATATTTTTAATTCTCACAATCAAACTACAAAAAAATGTTACTAGTCTCAGTTTACAACGGTAAAAATAGACTGAAATAGAAAAATTATTCAAGACCATTAAGCTAGAAGACACTACAAGTACTTGAATCCAACTCTCTCCCACCTTCTCATTATTCCAAAAGAACATCTAATTCAAAGGTTTTCGTGCTGCAGGCCACAGTCAACTTGTACATCACAAAATGAAAGCTTAATGAGTCATAACCCCTTTTAAATCAAATAATGACTGCATCACAGGAAGTATAAATACTGTTTCGTAAAAGTCTAATTTCAGTATTATACACACACAGTGCCAATGTTAAATGTATTAAAAAGATGTGAAACCCATGGATACTCATTGTCTTTCTTACTGTTGTATGCGCCAACACATCTTTTTCACCAAAAGCCTGGATTTAACAGCATTTAAACAGGAAATTCTCTACTTAGTGTCCTAAAAATCAGTGACGGTGGCAGTATAAGCTCCTGCCTGGTGAGTGCAAGGTCGTGAGTTCTAGCCCCGGTACCAAAAAAAAAAAAAAAAAAAAAATCAGTGATGGCAAACCTTTTAGAGCCAAGTGCCCAAACTGCAGCCCAAAACCCCCTTAACTTATTGCAAAGTGCCAACATTACAATTAACTTGAATATTGAGATTATAGTTTTTTAAAAACTCATATATTAACATCTTTTGTCTTAAAAAGGAAAACACTAATACATGTGCCATAGGTTTGCCACTATGGTGCTGAACACACAACAAAAATACACCTTTGAAAACAGTCACTTCACTCACTGCAGAATCTTATATGCAAAAAGAACACTCATACAGCTTGTAACAAAGCACTACAGATTTCAAAGCCGAGAGGATTATGAACATTCCCAACACAAATGATATTTGAGATGATAGGTAATTAATGTAATGATCTAAAAAACAACTATGTACTTTAAAAAAAAAAAAACCTGTAATGGCAAGCAGTAAAATTATGGCAATGCATATTTTATTCTGAGGCCATATACCCACAAAAGAACAATGAGCATTATGGCATGGACTGTGAATTTTCTTGTTGGGGTGAGGGAGTGGCTTATGAGTTGTCCTAAGACTGTGCCAAAAGAAATAATGCATATTAACAGATGTGTTTAGGGTACTTTAAAATCAGCCACAAATTAGTTCACTACAGTTCAAGGCTGCAGACTAAATAAACTACCTCTTTCTCTTCCCAAGGTCTCATCAAAATGGCAGTAAAAACATTTAAGTTAAAATGAAATTACACTACTGATACAAAGCAAGGTATCACTGAATGATCATAAATTTTAAACAATTCTGGGCAAATAAAAGGGAGAAAAGAAGTAGAGAAGTTTCAAGTTATAATTTAAACTAATTGCAAGTACAGGGAGGAAGAAATATCTAGAAATATCTTCAGAAGACCATGACATTGCTATTGATCTAAACAAAAGATCCTGACTTCTCACCCTGGTAACAGAAATGCTGGCCATGGCAAGTTCTGCCATCAGGATGGTCAGAGAGGCAATCTCTATACAATGCAAGCCATTTTTGCCTAGATCAGTGTGCCCTGAGAGTAGTCAGATATGAGACAGAACTAAAGATGGAGGGAACCTAAGACCTGTAAGACAGGAAGGGTAGAAGACAGGAAAAACAAGAGAAAATAAGCAATCAAAGGGGCTAGCTAGTAGGGAAGAGGATCTTGCAGTACTGTGCAAATGAAAAATACCAAAGCACTGCTCTTCTAAAAGACACAATTTCTGAAGTGACCAATGTGCCACTCTGCCTGCTGACTGTCCACACACTCTCCCCAGGAGAAGCATGAATGCTCCACACTTGATCTGGCTTCACAAAGCCACCTCCAAGACGGCTGCCTAGGGCTAAAGAACTACTCTCCTTAACAAGGACACAAATCAACTGCCAATCATTAACTAAGACCTATGAAATACTGCTGAAACCTAATAAAAAGAGAAAGAGCAAGATGAAAGCCAGAACAGAGAGAAATAACATCAGGAAAGTGAAAAATGCATTTGAATTCTCCACTGAGTCTAATATCCTTAGAGGGACTGAATAGAACACTGGAAGATCAATGAGGACAAATTTCAGAAAGTATTAGTAATGGCTATCAAAAATTATTACTGCATAAAAATAGGTAAATAAGTAAATGCAGGTCAGAAATAAAATGGACATGACTAAATACCAAGTTATTTATTGTAAGAAAAGGTTGAGGTAGTTTCCCAGATAATAAGGCCAAAAGAAAAATCAAAATGTGATGACCCAGAAGTCCAATCTCTACTTACATAAGATACCAAACAGAAAACAGAGATGGACTAAAATTCATTTAAAAGAGAAGATGGAGCAAGTTAAACTTTAAGAGTGGCAGAATTGCTAAGTCTTTTGATTAAGATCAACTGACAAACTGAAAATTCAGTTGTCACACTGAGAAGACAGAAGTAACAATGATAATCAAATTTTAAAAGACCCATAACCGGCATCAAGTTAGTGAAACTTCAAAATGCCAAGAAAGCTTCCAGACAGAAACTATGATTATTATAATCTACATTTTCAGAAAATTTGAGTTCTAAAAGACAATATTGGAGTATGACCCATGTTCTAAGTGAAGAATACTCTGAAACTAGACTCTTGTGACCCACTGCTTCCCCAATATGCAATCTACAAATGGGTCACCAGCTTGCAGTCAGTAGCTTCTGCTCTAAGTGGATCATCTACCATGATGTAAGCACGTAAAGTCAGTCATAAAGGTCTTAGGTCACAAAGCTCGTAAAAATGAAGATTAACCATTGAGTCAAAATAAACATCTTTAGACATTCAAAATACTACCACAAGCTAGGCATAATAGTGCACGCCTGCCTGTAATCCCAGCACTCAGGAGGCTGAGGCAGCAGGATTGCCAAGAGTTGAAGGCCAGCCTGGGTTACATGGTGAAGTCAAGGCCAGTCTGGACTACAGAGAGAGACTGTCTCAAAAAAAAAAAAAACTACTACATAGTAAATAATAATAATGACAATTAGTAATTCCATTTTTCAGTTTTTATAAATCATCCCATAGGGCAAAGGAAATATAAAAGTAATTCATTGCAAAATTTAAACTTATAAAAATAATATATATTTAAAAATTGGAAAAATGATGTAAGGCACAATAAGCATACCAATTCCAACACATTCATGAGATGTGCCTATGTCTGACATATTGCGAAGTCTTTAACATGATTAAACTAGAACAAGGAAGAGTGGTGACGGTGGCTGCCCATGGGAAGCAGACAGCTGGGGAGATAAAAACAGTACATTTCTTCACAGCACTCAACCTTTGGAGCCTTTGCTACCACATGTATGCTGTTACCTTTATACTTAAAAACTTATGTACACAGAGAAATTAGAATACTCTATAGTAGTCAAGAGATACATCTGTATTTACCTGAAATACTAATCACCATATATTAGGTTATTAAATAAAAAACAGTACACTTACGTTCCCAGTTGTATTAAATACTTTTCACCTTTTATATATACCTAAAAGTGCGCAAAAACACATTTGTGAAAGGTTATACATCAAATTCCTAGTAAGTGTCTTTGGTGAACAGAAGAAATTCAAATTTGAGTATTTTTATGCATCACTTTACAGTATTATGCATCTAGTCCTTTTGGTTGGCTGGCTCATGTAGAAGATATGTATATATGGCATGAAAAGATACACTGTTGGTAGGAAAAAAAAGGATCTCAAAAGCGGTATTTTTGTGTATCTATATTCATTACAGCATTATCTACAACAACTAAAAAGCTGGACTCAATCCAAGTATCCATCAACAGATGAATGAATTCACAAAATGTTGTCCATGTGCAATGGAATACTATTCAGCTTTTAAAAAGGAAGCTCTAGCACACACTGTGAAGATAACATGCCTAAGTGAAATAAAGCAGTTTATAAACTGACATTGCATGATTTTTATTTCCAGAGCAGTCAAATTCACAAAGAAAATAAAACTGGTCGACAGTGGCTAGGACACAGTAGGAATAATAACTTATTCTTTAATGGGTGTAGGTTCAGTTTTCCAAGGTGAAAAGACCTGTGAAGACTGGCTGCATCACAGTGTACTTAACACTATTAAACTATACATTTTTAAACGGTTAAGATGATAGATTGTTAGGTACATTTTACAATTAAAAGTAAAACTTTAAAGATAAAATGACAATCTAGTGGCATTAAAAGAAATACAGACAATCCCTACTAATACATGGATTTCCTATATACAAATTTGATGAACTCTGTATGTATGTAATTAAAATCTGTGACACTTTTAAGGTCATGAACAGATATGGACAAAATGAGAAAACAGAAAAAACCTGAGTTGCCCACTGCACACACTTGCCCACTTGAGGTCAAACAAAGCTACACTGTGGCATCCATCACACTATTAACAATGTTTACATTTGTTTCTGCCATGCCATTGTAGAAAAATTTCTCTTACATGGTGTATTTAGGCCCACATTCTTGAGTGCTGTTTGTTCACTGTTTAAAACAGCCCCAAAGGCCAGGGATATACTTTAACAGCTCAATGCCAGGCTCACAACTATATCGTTACTTTGATTTCCGGTAAACACCCCCACCCAGAAAGAAAACAGCCCCTAAAAAAAAGGAACCCTTTTCTGTTTATCAAGTGTAAACTGCTGTGACCGCTGTGGAAATCAGACTGAAGATTTCTCAAAAAACTGAAGCTACAGGTTCCATTTGATCCATCTATTTCCCTTTTAATTCCTGAAAGAATTACAAGCACTATACTACAGCAATATACATACAAACCCATGCTTACAGCAGCACAGTTTGTAGTAGCTAAGTCTTGGAAACAACCCAAAAGCTCATCAACCAAAAGATGTGCAGTTTTTATGCAGTGGAGTACTACTCGGCCATAAAGAAGGATAAACTTGAGCCATTTCTAGTTAAATGGATACACCCTGAGACCATACTCTTACATGAAATAAATCAGACGTAAGTTTAAAACCACACTGTTTCTCTGGTATAACTAACCAAAAGTGTAAACAAGGACCAACATGTGAACTAGATACTGTGAAATAGGAAGAAAATGTTCAAATGAGAAGGGGACAGGATAGGGGAAGGAAAAGAAAAGAAGGAAAAAATGGAAACAAAGCTTTTGTAAATGTGGAGACAGGTTGAAAGGAGGGGAGGGAAATATGAAAAAAAAAGAATCATGATGTATGTATTATCTACTGGCACAAATTCCCTGTGTTGAATATGATCATTATGCATATCTAAAATGTACCAATAAATTTAATTAATTAAAAAATAGCTCCTAAGCACAGTGCTGCAATGCTCTAACGTATGTAAATAGAAGAATGTGCTGTGCTTTATGAACAAACCATTTGTAGATGACGTTTCACTCAGACCTAAGATACAGTGTTGCTGACTTTGAGCAGTGTTAATGAGTCAAGAATATACACTGAAGTGTCTTTAAGCAGAAACACATGAAACAAGGTCACTATTCACAGAAACCTTAATCTCCTGTACTTGTCCTAGCAGCAAGGACACACACTTTGCCAGTTTGGCTTCAGCACAGAACTGTTGTTTATCTATATTTTCCCCCAACCACCACCACACAAAAAAGAACATTATAGGCTAAGATGTTAATTTATTTCAACCTCTTTCACCTTGTGACACCGAAACTTTTAATGGCTAATGAAGTTTTGTTTAGTATGTGAAGTGATGATGAAGGATAAACTAATAATTGCGCTAACCTTTATTGAAATGTACTATGCATTTTCACTTTCATATTGTGTAAAGCACTTAGCCCAGTGCCTGCACATTATACAATATCATTACTTATCCCACTAAATTCCTACAATCAGTCAGTGAAGCAGGTCAATGAGCAAACCTTCAAAATAATGGAAATATGATGATGCTATCTAAATGATTAGGCTTAAATACAATAAAGACACAGTTAACTATGGATCTCTCATAATTAATTCAAGATGTAATAAAATTATCGACTGAGGTCATCTGTAATGAAGTACCTCCTGAAAACAAGGTTTTCGGCACCAAAAGGACGCTGAAGAAGGTTATGAACAGCATGACACAGATACACAACAAGGACAGTGGAGTAAGACAAGTTTCAAGAGGCACTGAAGAGAGTTCAGGAAGAGAAAAGTAAGAGAGTCATAGTATAAATTCTCGACTCAAAGCACTGACCAAAAAAAGCAGTTAGTATGATATGAAAGAATCTCCATCCTCTAGAGCAGTGGTGGCAAACCTATGGCACATGTGTTGTTTTTCTTTTATGACAAAAGATGTCAATGTAGGAGCTGTTTTCTCTAAACTAAAACCTCAGCATTCAGGTTTCACTGCAGTGCTCGCACTCTGCAGTAAATGAGTACGTTTTGGGTTGCAGTTTGGGCGCTTGCCTCTGAACAGTTTGCCATCACTGCTCTAGAGCAAGTATTAGAAACCCTTTTGCTATAACAGGCCACGCAGTCGATGGGTCTCTGCTGTAACCGCCCAACTGTTTTTTGAACTGAAAGCAGCTACAGTTTAAGACATAAGTTAACGTAGCTTTGTCAGTAACATTTTATATATGACAAAATTTGAATTTTCACTTGAAATGTAACATTATCTGGTCTTGTTTGGTTTTGAGGGAGGGTCTTTGCTGTGAATTTCAGGCTTGCCTGGACTCACAGCAATCCTGCCTCAGCCTCCCAACTGCTGAGATTACAGTCCAGCTGTTTCTCCTTTCCCCCAATGATTTAAAAATACAAACAAATAAAATATAGCTGATAATGGGCCACATTTGGCCTAAAGACTTAGTTTATCAACAGGTACTCTAAGCTTCCAAAGCCAAAAATTAAATGTAGTCTGATTTTTCTGACTCTTTCATAATATTGCTAAGGTTAAATAAGAGGAACCCTGTTATCTAACTGGTTACCCAACAACATAAGGACATTCTTCTATAATGCCATGTGATCTGTACGAGAGGTATTTCCACACAACTCATGGCCTTACTCTGACCACTCTGTTTCTATCAATGGCTTCACTGGAACACAGGCATGCTCATTTACGTGCTGTCTATGGCTGCTTTCCTACTACAATGGCAGCTTTGGGCTGTTTAATCAGTGACTGTGTATCTGACTTCCTATGCAAAAAGTCTGCTGGCCTGTAGTCTACATAGACAACTACATCTGCCACAAAGTCAGGTCTGACAAAGGGACTCCAAGACACAAAAATCACAACTCCTCAAAGTTCTCCGACCTGGAACTTCCAGAATAATGGTAAAACAAAGAATCTTTCATGCAACGCTCTACAGTTACGTCACAAGCACTAACATTTTCTTCTTGGCTTTCACAAAAAATGAACAGTTACTTCTCAGATTAACCATGCACTTAGAATGTGAAGTTACCACACCTTTCTGGGACTATAAAGTCTCTTACACTAATCCCTGAAGATCTAGCTAACACCACTATGGCACATTTGTCAGATAAGGGAGAACAGTGCACAGATAATACTTGATGCTTGGCCTTTAGCCTATTTATTAGAGTAGATCAAAACCTTCTATTTAAGGGTTATTTCCCCAGAGTGTTGACTGTCTAACTGCAAAAAAGAGTCTCAGGTTACAACCAGCTGACAAAAATCCCACACTGATGCCATGACAGGTACAGCAGTAGGGGAATGTGTTATCAGGAAAGGTGAGATAAGAGACCTCAGAGATATTCCTCTAAATATTTAATTCTGGGGAAGTTATCAAAGAATCAGTCTAAATCTCAGAGAGTTACAATCCCTAATAAGACACATACTTAATACAACTCTTTGTCTGATGCAGAACACATTGTCTAGTGTCTTTTAAAATGACAATTTAAATGTAAAATCTATTAGTACAGCTGAGCTGAGCACGGTGAAGCATGCTTGTAATCCCAGTACTTGGGAAGCTGTGGTAGGAGGATTGCTAGCTTGAGGCTACCCTATGCTACATGTTGAGTTCAAAGCCAGTCTGGACTACACAGTGACACCCTGGTTCAAAATACCAATGGCAGGTGGTAGTGATGAGCTGGCA
Organism: Dolichotis patagonum; assembly: GCA_004027295.1. NCBI lineage: Eukaryota > Metazoa > Chordata > Mammalia > Rodentia > Caviidae > Dolichotis > Dolichotis patagonum. The sequence goes on along the minus strand of PVJX010001946.1, from coordinate 126,866 downwards.
TTCAAATTTGATATATTTAGTATTGCACCTTGCATGCGACTACAGTTCTAACAACTGGATTCTCTCTACAAAGAGAATTCCAGAAACAGTTGGTTTTCATTCGCCAGGAACGGTCGTACATATTCAGTATGTTGTATTGGATTAACTCAACTTTCATAATTTTTTATTATTTTACCACAGCATTACACACCAGTGTTTCACTACACTGATAATATTAAGCCATTAGACTTTGTGATAAGACATGCTGCCAGAAAAGAGAAAGTAAATACCAAGAGACAAAGTGGCCTACCACCAGTAACGAACTTCTAGGGACCAGTGGACTGTGCAGTGTCAGGATATACTCTCTGAGGTGAAAGGGAAGTCACTTTACCCTTACACTTCACTATACTTAAGAAGCAAACAGCTCGCCCAGTGTCTTTGGGTACCCGGAAACAAAATACACCAATCTGTCTATGCTGCTCTGCTCTATTCATTGAGTCATCTAAAATCCTGCAATTATTAAATGCGTCCCTGAGGGAGAGAAATGTGTTCCAGGCTGCAATACCACTGTGTCTGCTATTTGACCATAATGGCCCTATGACTGAAATGTGCTCTGAGTATCAACAATATCAATAAGGAACCACTGGCAAGAAGAATCACAACCAAGATCCCTCAGAAGGGCAAAGTCATGTCTGTTTTGCCAAAGCAAGACTTTTTTTTGGAAAAAGCCTTGCAAGTTTTGTATTCATACTGGTAGAGAACGGAGATTTAGCCAAAGGTGCCCTTCAGGAATTATTGTCTGATCAAGTTATAGTCTATCTGACAGGAATACTCCATTATTACATGGTAATGCTATACACAGGACAGTATTCATTCAGTCTGGTTGTGAAGCATAAGCAGATAGTTCACATTTTCAGTGACTACTCCTGATAAACTACTTTTCCTTCCTCAACTAAGGCTTATGACTACATGGGGATTCTCCATGATTTGCTGAATGAGAAGAAAAACTATGAGCTACAATCACAGATGATTCTGCATTATACGTTGGTACCATATAGACACTGGTTCCTTCAACCATCTCAAGGAGTTTTTGTTTTGCTTTGGTAATAATATGGGTTGTAAATGTAGGGTCCCTGAACTGAGATACATTCTCAGGCCTTTAAAATAAAAATTGTTTGTTTGTTTGTTTGTTTATTTATTTATTTTTAAAGAAAAGATCTCAGTAAGTTCCTCAGTTGCCCAAGCTGACTCAAACTTGTGATCCTCATATCGCAGCCTCCCAGAGTGCTGGGATTATAGGCACACGCAGGCCAGGTCTCTCTTCTAAAAGTTAAAAAAAAAAAAAAAATCCACCCATACATATCACTTATCATTGTGTACATATCACAGTCCACACTAACAAGGAGGGGAGAGTGAAGCACATACCTATCATGATTAGTGGGGACTAATCATGATTTCCAGTTCAGGTCCTAAAAAGAAACAAGTAAAATCTTAGTATAATTCATTACAAACATGTTTATTAAAAAAAAAAAATTTGTAATCCAAAGCATTTGTATTTCAAAGCAAATTTCCCATAATAATGGAAACTGAGGTGATTTGTTCCACAATCCCAAATACTCATATACAAATTATTACCAAACTGTAATACAAAATAATGAGAATATAAAACATAAAGAAAAAGAAACAAATTAACTTGCATTTACCTTTGGAAATATTCACGGCTGGTGTGAGGGAGAAAACAGAGAGGGTCACTGTGTAGGATGACTTTCACTGTCATTAATGGAATCACTGCGATTTGTTGGCTCAGTGGAATCTTTTTTTGTGCGTATGTGCAACTTTTTAATAAAGAACCTACTCAATGGCACTTGCTTTTGCCTCCTTTAGAGGATTTTACTGAAAATAAGACACTGCACTATCGTCAAACAGCTGTTTTAGACGGCTATGATTATTCTGACACTATAGAAAAACTCAGCAAGTAATAATTTTCTTAACAGTTCATTACAATGTGAAGTCCTAAACCTTATCAAAGAACTTTTCACATTGTCACATTAAGATTCATTGGTCCAAGCCAGATGTGGTGATGCTCAGTTGTAATTCCAGCATTCTGGCAGGCTGAAACAGGAGGACCTTAAATATGAGCCCAACCTGGGAAATTTAATTTGGCAAGACCTTGTCTCCAAATTTTACAAGACTGACGATGTAGCTCAGGGAGAAGTTCCTCCTCAATTCAGTACCCATACCACAAAAAAAAAAACCCAAATAAATAAAAATCCATTGTTCTGGCAAGTACGTAAGTAGTTTCTCCACCTATGCATGATTTTGCAACATCATGCCATCAATTAGAAAATGTACTCACTCAGGCAGGTCTACAAAATGTTGGCAGTTCACTGTACAGAAGCAAAAATTTAACATACTCACTATCACTAGCCACACATAGTAGCAGATGCGTGTTATCTCGGCTCCTGGAAAGCTAATGTAGGAGGACTGCCCTGAGTTTGAGGCCAGCCAGGGCTACATACTGATTTCAAAGCCAGCCTACAAAATAACAAAAACAACAACAAAAATTCACGATCACTACCAAATTCATTATAGAAAGGCCTGTGCTCGCTTCAGCAGCACATATAACGAAATGATACAAAGATTAGCAATGGCCCCTGCGCAAGAATGACATTAGAAGGGTTGAAGTAGTGGCTCACAGTAGCTGATAATTTTCAAAAAATCTCAATTTCTCACTTGAAATTTCAGATTTTATCACTATCAAGAAGTATACACAGTCAGCTGTTTCCTTAAAGCAAAGGTTCACTTCATTTACTGAAGAACACGTCTGCCAGACACTCACAGCAGGACAGAGTCAGCTCCAGTGAAAATGAAGACAGCCCAGTCCAGCGCATAACTCATTTGCACAAGAGCGGTTCTGTGTGACAACCATCATGTTTCTGCACTTACAGGTTTTATGAACAAGTCCTGTTTAATCACAAAGACTGGTAAAAAGATACTCAGAGTTTTTAAAATAGTAACTTTTAATGCTTCAACAAGCATATTCTTAAGCAAAACACTGTTTCACAATAAGTGAGGACAGTAAGGACCCACAGTATGAAATGGCTACAACTTAGTGAGCCATTTTTGAACCATAGTACAACTGTCACTACAGTAAAAAGAAAACACTTAGTAGTGTTAATAGAGTTAACTCTAAAACTAGGACAAAAGTAGATGTCAAATCTACTTTAATGTCAAATTTTGGTTGGCTACAAGAATTTTCTTCTCTCTGGAATCTGGTAAAAGAATAGATTTTATCAGGCACTTATTTTTCTTATAGCAAGTATCACTTTAAACAATGGCTCCTGAAGTTTCTGCGCAGGTACGATGTATACGCATTCTATTCACCTACCACTGGCCAAAGCAGGTTCCATGGCCAAGTTCAATGTCAATGGGAAAAATGAAGTACTCTCCATAGAAGGAGGCCTCTGGGGAGCACCCCAGTAAAGAAGAGAAGCAAATACTTTTGAATACTACAATCTACTATTAAGCAATAATTAACAAGTTCTCATCTCCACACCAAACAACCATATTTTACAGAGTACAAGCAACCATCTGCTGGTAAGATAATACCGAGGATCTATCTCTACGAAACTTTTCTCTATGAAATAGACACTTCACTTTTGTAAATAACCTTATTCTGACTACTGTGGAAACCAGTCCATCACTTATAAATTTTTTTAATGAAGAACGAGTTTTAGGTCTCAAATAACCAACTCACATATCAACTTAGAACTCAAATTTTTCATAAGTTGTAGTCTGCAAGTCACAATTATTTGAAATTTAAATTTAAAACAATTGGCCCTGAAGCAAGGCCAGCAGATTGCTGTAGCTGCTGGTTTCAAACAGGAGCCTAAAGAGAATTATTTATGTGGTCTGTTGGCCATTTCAGAACTTTGGAAATGGAATGGTCAATTCATCAGAAAGAGATAGCAGGTAAGTTTGGCAGACTTTGGGGGGCCTGTAGGGGAGAGACCCTGGTGCCTCGGGACCTGCACCATGCGGTGGACTCTGGGTGGACTCTGGGTGCCGGGAGAACAAAGAACTCCTCCCCTCTCTGGGGGGCGGCTGTGAGCCTGCCAGTGTGCGGGCTGAGAATCAAACATCTCATGTCGTCCTGTCCCCCGTCCCGTGTTGTTCCCCCTCTCCCCCCCGCGGTTAGCAAGTGGGAGCCAGTGAACTGGACATCTTGTGAAAAGACTGGCTATGAGCCTAGGATTTAGCTCAGCGGCATAAGCACCTGCCTTGCAAGCGTTTGGTCGTGAGTTCGATCCTGGTACCAAAAAAAAAAAAAACTGAAAAGATTGGCTATGGTATTTAGTATGAGCTCCCTGAATGCAAAGATATGGACAACCATTTGGAAGAAAACAAGAGACAATATGACGGATAGTGAAGATCTCTGGTTGTCTAGCTTTGAAATTTATGCTTTCTTATGTCCCATTCTGTTCTGTTTTGTTGTGTTTAATTTTACCCTCTTTTTAAAATAAAATTTTAAAAACTAAAATAAATTTTTAAAAAAAGAGAAAATATATTGATGGTAGTTAAAAACTACTGTTGTGGACATCCGTCCTATTTATCACTGCTAAAGCTTGAAAAGACCTTTGAATTTTCCTGTTACTTCCATTAGCTAGTAATATCTATGACTTAACAAAGATACTGGAATTTAACTCTTTAAACTTCTCTCATAGCTAAGGACACAGCGTATTACTCAGTCCCCCCAAAGAAAGCTCCAACAAAGCGATTTGGTTTCTGATGGTGGCAGCAGCAGGGCCAGCTGTTTCCTAGGGGCTGAAATACAGAGTGCCTATCCATGAAACACCAGAGCCAGCACAGCAGCATCTGCAACCCAACGGAGCATCTTGTATTCAGAGCCCAGTTGTCAGCTGCTTTCCCCACCCCAGATCTGCATCCTGGTCCTGGGAATGTTCCGCGAAGCTCGGATTTCAAGCTGCATCTCTAGCACTCCCCTATGACTCTGAACGCCTACCAATCTTCAATAAACCCTTACTCTATCACAACAGGCTGAGGGACTTTCGTTGTTTATAACAAGCAACTGTAATTTGTAATAACTGTATCATTCTCTTTTATATAATAAAACTGAGCTTTAAAATGCTAAGTAGTTTCTTAGGTTTCAAGACTTGTTTTGCCTGTTTTACATTACACCAATTCTACAATTACTTAAATAGTACTGGGAAAGCAACTGAAACAAATTTATCATCATTGCTCTAAAACATGAGTTGGCAAACTACAGTCCATGGGCCCAATCCAACCTGCTTTAATACAGCCCATAAGCTGAGAACAGTTTTTCAGGTTTTTCTGAGGAGTGACCATCACGGGATTTCAATCTTAGTATCTGGCACAATAAAATTTGACTGACACACAGCCATTTTTATTCGTTTAAATATGGTCTATGGTCCCACTCCAATAGCAGACTTGTGTATGTACATTTGGTGTCTGCTTTAAACAGTGTGCTGTTAGGAAGTGCTCACAGGAACGAATCAAAGTATGTAAGTACAGTATAGATAGCTGTGCCACCCTAGTTCTCTACTTTGAGAATAATATATAGTACATAGCATGCCACACAATTTAATCAATAATTAGTGTCCAACCAGCCAGGTGTGGTGGCACATGTCTGTAATTCCGGCACTAAAGAGGCTGAGCCAGGAAGATTGCTACAAGTTGAAGGCCAGTCTGGACCACACACCAAGTTCAAGGCCCACCTAGACTACGTATGTAGTGAGACTGTGTCCTTAAATAAAAAACTATACATGAACTAATTAATTACAATGAAGTTAATCCACAAAAAGGCTTATTAACTTTGTTTGTTTCTTTTTTCTCTCTTTTATCTGCTTCCACGGCAAAGGAAGACATATTAAACTAGAAAGTACTGACAAGAAGAACTGTCTTCTGAACAATCACGAGCTGGAAACCAAGAGCCAAATGCATCTTTATTTCTTAGAATTCCCTAGAAAGTGAAACGGCCAGCAGTAAATCAGACTTCTACAAGAAATGAAGTAAATGGCACTGAGTTTTTAAAGAGGGGTCCAGAACAAGATTTGAGAGAGGAGCAAATGATGTCATGTCAAAGGAAGCCTTAAACCAAAATTCAGAGATTAAAAGTTACCAAGTCACTAAAACTGAAAATTGACCAGTACCAGATCCTCTTCTCCTCTTGCAGTAACTATAGGGTATTTATCAAAACAGTGAAAGTAAAAGGTTACTCCTCTCTCTCTTTTAACTACTCAGATTCAACTAAGTTCTCTATCTGACGACTCCCTAACCCGCCGGGGTGACTTCCTGTAAGGAAAAATAAAAGCCTTTGTTCAAATGCCATGCAGCAAAGAAGGCAACAAAGTAATTGCCCAGGAACACTCTGACATAAATCCCACTAAACACAGGCTGCAAATTAACTAATGATGGTATTAATTTGTAAAGAAAAAGTCAAATCGTTTTTAATTTTACTTTTTTTCCCCCAAATCAAGATCAAATTAGAACCACCTGTGAGAATTTATGAGCTCTGACCTTACTATTTTGGAATGTGAGCTGGCTGTTCAGAATTTAAAACACATTCTTTTCTGGAAATAAGACTGCGTATGATATAATTATTTCTAAGGTAGCTTATCAGAAATGCTAGTAATAATGAACAATAAAGAACAGCAAAACTCACAAGATCACAGAAACAGAAGGCAATTTAAAGATGTGTCCTTTAATTTTACAGTAACACAGCTGTAGAGAGGAGAAAGTTGGATCACTTGCCCAGAATCATAGTGGTATGTAAAATCAAAGCTGGGAAAGAGCCAAATCTATGATACTCAAAACCACACATTTTCCAGATTGAGCCATCTCTACTTATGAATTACATCTTTAAGTATGTATGTCTAAGTATAAATTTACCAGTATGTCTGAGCAGCTGTATTAATAAACAGTTACATCCGAATCTGTTAGTTGATGGTTTACATAATAATGCAGCAAACAGGCTGAGTGTGAAACCAGCTGTACCCAGAACATCTGCAGTATATTTCCTGTCTTAACTACTGTGAAATCTAGAGTAATTTTTCAGGACCCAAGGGTAAAAGGAGTTTTCCCATTAGAGACTGAACTCTTGTCCTAAATACTGCTAAACCCAATTTGTTCTAAGTTGATTCAAATAGATAACAATGTGAAGGAATTCAGAAACACATTAAACACAATTATAGCAAATTAATAGTTCGTTTGTGGTCTAGCTGTGTAGAAAAACTTCTCAGATGGTCCTGGCTGTGACCCTTCTTTTTCAGTCTACAGTACCTTTTTTAAATTCATTACATTTACTCTACATTACGCTTTTCATAGGGCACTATCCATTTCTTCTCTCTCTGGTTTCCCCTAAGCCACATACTGGACTATTCTCATCTTTTGCAGGAAGCTGTCATTTCATATTTGTTTGCTGTACCTACTCAATATGATCCAGGACTGTATAGATTTTTATGTATTTTTCCTTTACTTCCTGCATAGTTTTCTCTATCACTCTTAGTTTCCTTCGATTTGATATATGATTTACTTTGCTCTTTTATTAGCCCAAATGGAATTATTACTGTTTCCATCTCTCATTTTTTTCCACACAGCCTCTTTAGCTCTTCATCATTTCCTCTCACATTCCTATAGTGCTGATGCTGCCCAAAAGAACTACACGGCTTAGTCTAGTTTATAATCAAGATATACACCAGTATCATTACCTTTGACAGATTAAAAAAAACAGTAGTGATTGACCCATGCCCCATATTTGATTAAAGACAAGGCCAAGATTTAATAGAAAATAAGTCATTCTTCTCCAACCAAGAATTCATCTTATCTAGAATATCAACACTTGTTTCAAAAATAAAGAGACACATATAAGAACATACAACACAGTATTTAATTAAAGCTGTCACATAATACAAATAAGAACAGAACAGAGCAAATGCAATAAAACTACAGAATGCAAATTCCAGTGTAAATACAGGACCAAAGTACAAGGCAAATATTCTAGCAGAGGAGTCATTCATCTTTCCAACACAATCCTAAATTTCATATTATATATTACCGAAAGAAAATCCTGTCACTATGACATTGTCTCTAAGAGACAGTCCAGCAAAAGTAACTATAAGAAGGTGAGAAGCTACAAGTCCTAGACTGATGTGATTAGGAAATCATCTGTGGTGCTTTAAGCACCCTAGCTGATCACCACTACCTTGAAAGCCACTGACAATCTTAAGGATATTTAAACTCAGGAAAAACTTCCCTAAATACTCTTTTACAAATAACTGAATATAAATCAAGTACAGGAACTTTCATCCCTATGGACCACATTTAAACTACTACTGCCTCTAAAAAGACACACAGTTTGTATTGAAAGTAGAGATAGCAAGTTAGTTTTAAATCTCCTGCTCTAAAATGTGAGAAGAGCAGGACATTTTTTTAATTTCCCCAGTGAGAAGGATTTTTTACTTACGTGGTACTTAGCTGAATTCTTTCAAAGGGCAAAAAGAAGACGTCAGCTCACACCCTAGGTTTAAAATGCTGAGCCTGATTCCTGCTGCTGAGGAAAATACATAAATCACTTACAAAATTGAATACTGTATGCTAGTTTCCTGAAAATATACACATTTTCTAATGCTAGGAAGATCACCTCAAAAACAGTAAATAATCATTTATAACACAATCTGAAGTATATACTTTACAAAGGACCCTCTTTTAAAATAGAACATGTCCAATGATCTAAGATTGCATGACTTATTTTAAAATACTATTAAAAGTCAATACATATAATTTACACATGTAAAACTGATAGTCTGACAGAAGTAACTACTTAAAACACCAAGACATAATATTCTCACATTTACTGCAGCATGAGTCTTTTATCCAATTTCTCTCTTTCATAAAGGAAGCATTTATAGTACCCTTTTCAATCACTAAAGATGCATCAGTACTTACTAATCTAGTGGTGAAAAGTCGCCAGAGTAAGTAAATATTCAGTGGTAACTGTCAGATGTACCAGCTCTTAGTGGATGAAGATGAGCAAAGTGTGAAAACAGGGGATGGGAGTGTGACAAGATGGGGTAGGGGATGAGAAAGATCAAAGCATATTATATGCATGAAAAATCTGCCAACATGAAACCCATTAACCTGTATAACAAATGGGTGGAGGGTGCTAATAGCTCCCTTGAGCCCGAAGAGGTCTCTAGGCAAGCAACTGCTGCCACCTTTGTGCACAGGGCTTGCCCAATACAGATAATGACTCCTTCCATGTTTAAGACATGATATACTGGCACCCACATTTCAAGATACTGGCTTTACAAAAGACCCTATATTTCACTTTTATCAGTAAATTTTGGCATGTTTTTTTAAAAATTTGAGAAGCTAGGACTAGGGATTTAGCTTAGTGACATAAGTGCCTGCCTGGCAAGCAAAAAGGTCCTGAGTTCAATCCCTGGAACCAAACCAAACCAAACCAAAAAGAAAAAAAAAAACTAAATTAAAAATTGGAAAAGCTGTTGAAAGTCACTGATATCACCATATTAATGTATCTAATCTCAGTTTAAATATAACTTAACTGAATAATAGCAGGTGGTGGTTAAGAGCATGGCTAGAGAACCAGATTTGCACGTGAGATCACATAAGTACATTACTAAATCAGCTAAGTACCACACAAGTAAAGGAACATCCTTTTCATTACAGGAATTTTAAAAAGTTCCTGCTCTTCTCACATTCTCTCTTCTGTGTGCTGGATACTTCTCCTATTTGGTTCCACAAGGATGAGGTCCTTACTTTCCATTCTTGTTCCCAATTATAGAATACACTCTGTTCCCAGTGTATTCCTGGTACATCTCTGAACCAGGTTTCATTAATACTTTCCAATGAGTCTTCCTGACCAAGCTGAGTTATTTTAAATTTGAAAGTCAGCAACCTAAATCATAAAACATATTTAAAGACCTAAAACATTCTTCACAAATGCTTTTTCAAAGTTTAATGCTCATATTAAACACACTACACAACTAAAGCCAGTTAATCTTAGGTACATAAATTAATACAAACACACCTAGGTTTTTTCATAATTCTCTTTCAGTCTTACATATATATACTTTCCTGTTTTTCTGATAATTTTATCCATTATCTTGAATAACTTTCTAACCAGTTCTTGCCATCCTCACTTTTCATGAGGCTGTTTTAGCTAGTTTATACATCCTTTTTTTCCCCAAAACCTCTGTCTAAAAAAAGATATTTTACAAGCAGTAAGTAAATCAATTATCTCCCATGCTGGTCTCACATTTTTATGCATATTTTAAGCCAGTTAGGTTTTAACAAATTAATAAAGTGCAAGTAAAAGATTAATTCAAAATTATGTAAAACCCTACATAAATGGAGATAACGTGCCAAAGTCCTAAATATTTAGAAGGCACTACACAGTATGGTTACATGTATATAATGACTTAGATTTTATTTCTTTCAACTAAAATTTAATACATGCACAAAACTACAGTTATTGAAAAGGATAAATATTCTGATTTCATTAAGCTAGGGCAATACTACTTCAAATATAACAGTCTGGAAAAAATACATCACTTTTATTTCATACTGTATCATTGACTGTGAGACATAATCTAGAATCAAGATTGATCTTACAATTAATACTGGCCAACTAATATCACATCACATTTGTAAACAGGCAAACAGAATCAACATCTACAGATGGGCAGTCATTTTGGAGACAATCCCAAACAACAGTGGTCTACATTTCTAACCTTATTTATTTAAAGTGGAGTTTGAGCTGGAAAACCATGAATGTTTATCAAAATTCCTAAACCTAGAATTTAAAAATACACTAATTCCACAATGCAAAGTCAGGTTAATGGTACAGCACCAATGACTTCTAGTTTTCCAGATTTTTAAGGAAATATCCTTCCATTAGCACTTAACAATCATACTGAGGAGAGAAGAAAAACTTGGGAGTCAAACAGACGAAAACACTGTAACCAATTTATTTTACTAATATTTTCCCTGTCACATATATTGTGTGACAGAAAATACTAAACCTAAAAGTATAAAATTAAGATTCTAAGCGAGAAGAAAGTCATTTTTCCTACCTCATAAGGATATACAAAGTAACAAAATATATATCTGATGGTACATTAGATTCATGAAAGTATGATACTCTCAAAATGGGTTAGAGGCTTTTCAAATATGTTATCACAAAACTCAGAAGTAATTTAGAAAGAATGGCAATTTTGACAAAATTTGTTTAAACCCTGAAATTGTGATTTCACCAGTCAAGAACAAACACATTCAAAACACATGGTCTCTTGCATAGTGGACCATCCTCCTACCACAGGGTGCACTGTCTCCTGCTTTTACTTGGCCCGAACTTGCTCTGCAGAGCCCATTTTCTTTTTCTACTTTTAATAAAACTCTGCTACACTAAAATAAATAAATAAATAAATAAATAAATAAATAAATAAATAAATAAATAAATTGTAGGCTTATATCACAAAAAACTCAATTTCTCTCTTCTATAAAACATATCCAAAATCATTCTGAACTTCATCACCTAGTCCACCCAGTTGGACATGGTAGTACACACCTGTAAATCCCAGGATGAGGCAGGAGGACTGTCATGAGCTCCAGGCCAGCCTGCACTACAATTCATGAGACCATCTCAAAACCAATTCAATCCAAACAAACAAAAAAAGCTAAAACCCATCACCCAGGTAAGAACCATGTAGCAACACACATGTGAAAAGATTCTCAACATTATTTGTTCTATGTGAAATCCAGAACATAAAGAGCAAAATGAAAGATGACATGAACAGGGAGACAGAATCTGCAGAAATGGGCAAAGGATCTGGTGACAAGAGAAGTGATGGGCAGGAGGGGAGGAGGTAAAGTAGAAAAGATCATGATATAAATTATTTATCATTTCTCATGATGAATACAGCAAACATTTTAATAAAAAATTATAATCACTAGTCACCAGAAAAATCCAAATTATAATCACAATGAAATACCGCTGAACTTCCATTCAAATAGTTGAAAAAGGACTAACATACACTATGTATTAACCAAGATATGAAACAATCTGAATCTTCATGCATTGATAGCTTACTCCAATCTGATACAACCATTTTTGTTGAACTATGCTAGCATTTACTAATCTTAAACAGTTACATACTTCATCAATTATCCATCAATTCCATTCTAATACATAAAAAAGATGTAAGTAGTTTAAAATGTTCACAGCAATTTTATTTAGAATGTCCTTGAGAACTAAAATGTCCCTTAACCCTAAAATAGTGTTACTGTTTTTATATGTATACACAAACACACAAACAAGAGGGTTAAGAAAAATGAAAAGTACTTCTTGATGCAACATAGTTGATGCATGCAGTCCCTGCTAAACTGGAGGCTGGGGCAAGAGGACTGCTTGAGATCCTAAGTTTGAGACCAGCCTGCACAACATGAAAAAACCACTGGTAAAAGATTTACACAAGAACTCTCTAAAAAACACAGGTCAGTACAAGGTATCAAAAGTACGTGATGAATGTCCAAAATTTAAAAGAAAATTATTACAGTAAAAGATAAACCGCCATTAATCCTTCACTCTAAACACACTTAAATCTTTCTTTCCTGACACTTTCTGGAGCAGTTCCAGAAATGCTTTTCTGTGCAAAATGAGCAGAAACACGGTGTTTGCTGCTGGCATCCAGTGAAAAACATTGCAGTGTATCCTCACCCATCTTAACTGGATCTGGCACCATACACCACTTGCTTTCCCCAAAGTCTAAGTGACTGTGAACAGTAAGCATTTTGAAATGACTATGACGTTGAGGTAGCTATGACAGCACAAATAGACACTCGAGAGAGGACTTCAGAAGGGATGAGTATTCAATGCTCGGGGAAGTATTCTGATGGGGAATATGGCAATGTGTTTTCATTGTACTGAAAGTTTTAAACTTAAGCATTCACCATATTTTTTATGACATTTCACATAGGGATGACCTATGATGGGAAAGACACAGACTAGGAGAAAAGTGGAGAGGCTGTGGGAAGGGAGGAAATGGTGTAGACCTTGCTTTTCTTAGTGGTCATATTGGTGTAACATATGTTTCCAAAATAAAAAGTGTATCCAGCCCCAGTACCACGAAAGAAAGAAAGAAAAGAAAAAAGAAAAGAGAAGAAAAGAAAAGAAAAGAAAAGAAAAGAAAGAAATTATGGGCACACTAATTTATGGCACTATAAATCAGAAAAGGGCCAGGTGTGGTGGTGTACACCTGTAATCCCAGCACTCGGGAAGCTGAGGCAAGAGGATCACCACGAGTTCAAGGCCAGCCTAAGCTACAAAGTGAGGCCAGCCTGACAAATAGACTGGAAACCCTGTCTCAAAACAGACTAAAAAATAAAAAAAGATTAAAAGTGCGAAATAACTTCCAGTATGTTTCAGTTAAACTACTTAGATGATTAGAAACCAGGCATGCTACATAATGGAAACCAATATTCTATCACAGACAAATTGCCGGGGATTTAGCTCAGTGGCTTAAGCGCCTGCCTGGCAAGCGCGAGGTCGTGAGTTCGATCCCCGGTACCAAAAAAAAAAAAGAAAGAAACTTAGCTAATTATAATTTTAAAAAAAAAAAATACTAAAAAATGTTTACCTGTCTGCACAATATTCTAAGAAATATAATATTTTAATTGAAAACACATCAAAATGAAAGAAATTAAAGTGCAAGCTATTTTCTAGATGCTATCAATATATACTTTTAAAATGTTTACAATTAAAAAGAACCAATTACTTATAAATAACATTTACCTATTAAACCTAAAATCTCCGTTATTTGTTTTACAATGTACTGTACTGAAATCTTTAGCCACTTTATTGTTTGTTCTAACAGAAAGGCTAAGCCTCTTTTTTTTCCCCCTTTGGTAACCTGAATAGAACTCATGACCTTGTGCTTACCAGGCAGGCACTTATGCCACTGGGCTATATCCCGAGTCCTATGCCTGTATCTCAACCCATTGTCCCAACCAGCCAAAACTCTTAAAAGTAACCAAACAGCTTTCATTCTGTCTTCTAACCTTCTTATTTTAGGATCCCTGAATCCCTAAAACTTAACTACACATTTACATTACATACAGACATACAGACACAACTCCTTTTCAACGAAATGAAAATGCCAGCTGTCAAATCAGTTGACAGTGAGTGCATTTTATTATCTGCTTGGATAAAACTGTTCATTAATCAATACAGAGAAAGTACAGTTATCATTTCAATTGATGTTTATAGAGAATAAATTTAAAAAATTTCTTCAAAGTCTTTAAAGTCTAGAAACTATACCACATGTAATCATTAGTCTACAGAAGTAGCAGCAATTACAACCACCACGTAGCCTCAAAAACACAGCTAAAACTTCAAATCTCATAACTATTTAAACTCTTTAAACATATTACCTTCAGGCCTGGCATGGTGGTGCACACCTGTAATCCCAGCACTCTGAGAGACTGGGACAAGAGGATCCAAGTTTGAGCCCAGTCTGGGCAACTCAGTAAAGCCCTGCGTCAAAAAGCAAAAAATAAAGAGGAGTGCTAGGGAAGTACCTCAGTGCAAAGGCCTTTGGGTTCAGTCTATGGTAACCCTAAAAACAGAAAGCACTACGTTTCATTTTGTTCAAAATCACATTTCAGTCACTCTATAAAGGGTTCCAGAAAACATGAAAGAGATACAGCTAGTAAAATGAGGGTCATAGCTGTGCTTGGTGGAGCGTGTCTACAATGCCTGCACTGCAAAGCTGAGAAAAGAGGATCACCAAGAGTTTACGGCCCCTGGGCTACAAAGTGAGTCCTGAGACCTTAGCTCCAAAAAAAAAAAAAAAAAATCATGGCAGACATCTTGAATCAACTATTCAAAATAATTATAAATGTTTAAACAATTTAGAAATTATGTACTCCATGTACACATGTATACTAGGCAAAGTCACTGTAAAACCACTATTATAACTGGAGCACAACAGAGAAATGAAAAAGCTTTCCATAAGTCATAGTACAAATTTTGCCCTGCTAATATACAAAACTACCTGTTCACATATCCAAGTGAGTATTTCCAAAAACTAATACCCATTCTTTCTTCTCTGGTCCAAAAAAGCAAACAAACAAAAACCAGCATTTCTAAAGGTTCTATATGAGACTAAGACCAATAAGAATAGGCACATTTAAGAAAACAAACTGGAGATGAAGAGAAATCCATCATTAATGACCAGTTATATAAATTCCTCCACCTACTTCACTTCTCTCCAATGTCTTCAAAAGTGCAGTCCTCAAACCAGCAGTATCAACATAAGCATCACCTGAATTTACTGGAAATATAAATTCTCAGAAACTGGAGAGGTGGGGGGCTGAATAAGCTGGTTTGGGGGTTTTGCTCATGGTCCCAGAAATTGAACAGGCCAGTGCCTTACCACTCACTGAGCTATACCCAAAAGCCTTTCTTTTGAGTCAGGGTCTCATTAAGTTGCCTAAGCTGGTCTAAAGCTTTTAACTACCTTAACCTCCTGCGTGGTTAGGATTACAGGCATGTTTGTGCCACCATGACCTACCAAGCATCTATTTTAACAAGTCTCTGGGTGGTTCCAATCCACACTAAAACCTAAGAACCACTGTCATAGTTCTTGGTTAAAACCTTCATTCCTTATCACTGTCCTGACAACAGCCTCTTGACCCAGTGCATCAACCAGGGTGCTGCCAGGATGCTTGGTTTATATTATTTTCCCATTCAAATTCTTACAAAGGGTCTCCCAACTTTCCAGTGCCCTGGCCTACCCACAAGGTTCTCCTGCTTTAGATACTGCCACCTTGTTTTCCCATCCCCCCACTAGTCATCCCACAGTGCCCCCAGCAGTCTGTGTACAGTTCCTCTTCTTGGAACACCCTCTCTTCTACCTTTACCCACCACCTTCCCCTACTCAATCCCACAAGATTTGCTCCTGACCTGGAAATAGGTTAAGTAACCCCTCCTATGTGCTTCTTCAACTACCTCTACTGTGCTTACTACCTTCTGTTGACTTGCTGCACACTGCCTAATACAGAGACTAGATAAAATACAATTGAGGAATGGGATAAAAACGAAAAAAAAAGACCTTTCTCACATTGAAATTTTAAAGTCCTTGAGATCAATGGTCATTTCCTTTCTGCCCCTAGATGTCTAGTGTCTAACGATGCTAATTCAGAGCAAACATCTTCTAGAAGTTTAAAAGTTGAATGAATAACTCCTTCAGAAGCCTAAATAAGAAGGTGTTGTAGTACTGGAGGTACAGCTGAGTGGCAGAGCACTTGCTTATTAGCATGTATGTGCAAAGCTCTGGGCTTGATCTTCAGCACCAATAAATAAGCAATCAATTAACTAATTAAAGCTGTTGTACAATCACAAGCCAATAATGACCTCCTAAAAATCTATACAAAAATATTATTTCCTGATGTAGAACAAAAGTTGTTTGTAATGTCCATAAAAAGACAAAGATTTTTCAGGAAAAGGCTGAATCTCGGGCTGGGAAAGAGAAACTATATGATGAATCTGGAACTACTTCTGTCAGAAAGAAAGCTCCCTTAAAAAAAAATCACAGAACACAGCATTTTGAAAGGGAATCTGAAAGACTTTTCAGTGGCCAAAGCTAGGATAAGGCAGAACAACAAAATAAGTAGTGATAATATTACATTACAACCCAGAGAACAAAATAAATATCCCAGGTCCACGCTGACACAGTGACTCAACGAGCGAACCAATTTGAAAATCAAAACGTTAAGTAGGAGAGGGTTTGGAGATGCAGTTCAGTGGTAGAGCGCTCACTTACCCAGAACATGCAATACCCCAGAGTCTACCACCAGCAAACCAAAAACAAAACAGAGCAAACAGAAAAGAAAGAACCTGGGGAAACGGGGCTCCAAGCAAAACGAACAAAGAACAAGAAAATACCCAGTGGGAAACAATAATTTGGCTCAGTGGTAAACGGTCACTCTGTAGGCCCAAGGCTTGGGATGGATCATAAGCATCACAAAATTGAAAATAAGAAACAACCCCGAATAGTGGCTTACTTGTAGTCCCAGGAGTTTAGTAGGCTGAGGCAGGAGAATTGAAAGTTTGAACCTAGCCTGGACAACTTAGAAACTTACCTAGATGCTGGCTCTAAATAAATAAATAAAAATAAAGTGCTACGTAGCTCAAAGTGAAGGTCCTGGATTTAGTTCCTAGAGTGTCAAAAAAATAAATATAAAAAACAAAAACACAATAACCCTTGCTCCAGACAAAATTCAATGATAAATGCTAAACTACTGGTAAGGTTATGCAAATCAGAAAAAGCAACAATTACTGCAGATCAGAGGAGATTAAAGAAGCATGGAACATGGAATGAATGGAACAGGGGATCTGTACTGGGTCTTAAAGCAAAAGAAAAAAAGACATTGAAAAGGTAAACTGAGAAGATTCAAATAATACTCCTAATGTAATTTACTAAATACAAGTATCACCCTTACATAATGTTTTAATCTAGCTTGACAGGTAAGGGTAGCTAAAGGGGCAGGTGAACTTAGCATTATCTTCACAATCCTTCTTTCTCCAAGTCTAAAATGATTTCACAATGCCAGGCGTGGTGACGCAGGCCTGTAATTCCAGCAATCCCTGCACTTGGGAAGCTGAGATGGCAGGACTGCTGTGAGTTCAAGGGCAACCTAGGCTATCGTGGGCAGCCCGTGGTACAAAGTGATTCAAGACCAGTATGGAATACATAATGACACCCTACCTTAAAAAACATTAAATTATCTTGTAAGTGATACGGACAACTATTTCGAAGAACAATAGACATTATAGTAACCACTGTTGATTTTCTGCTTTCTCTGAAATCCTGTGTTATTTGCATTGTTTTACTCTGCTCTGCTTTGTTCTGTTTTGCTTTGTTTTATTCTTTAAAATAAAAAATTTAAATTATTTCATAAGTATATAAATGCAGTATGTAATTACAATCATTTTATATAACTATATACAACAGGTTGACTAAGTCATCAAACAGATTCTAGTAACTTTTATATTAATGTAAAAATCTTCAGAAAGTTTTGAAAAATACATGGTGACAGATTCTAAAACCTGGGTCTTAGCTATCTCTAACATGACATCCTCTCAACTGGGCACCAGCCCTGAGAAACAATTTATCTCTCCAAAAGTAACTTCTGTGTTGTTGTTCTAGTTCCATTAAAAACAGAAACAAACAAAAAACCCTCCTGCTCCCTTTTAGTATGTACACTGAGCCCTCTCTAATCCCAAGACTCCACAATTACCCAAGCATTCCACTCCCAGCCCAACTCCATAAAAATCATTCCCTAGCTCCCTTTTTGAGGGGTCTTGCACTGTTTTACAGCCCTCCCATGCCTGCAACAAAGGCCTATATATATATTATATATATATATATATATATATATATATATATATATATATATATATATATATCTGTCTCAACTGTGCCGAAAAAATCTAACACATGGAAAAGTCACTAACCTGGACTTTAATAAAAATTACATCCACCATCCACTAAAATCTTAGCACTACACCCATCTATTTTTCTTGTGTGTATTTTCAAATATGCATCTAATTTAATTGCCTGTTGGTTAAGTAAAGGAGATTGATTCCTTACTCTCAAACAACAATTTCCCATTCCTCAGTCCCTTGGCTTTTGCTTCAGTTAATTAGCTACTCAGATAGCAAATCAATTCTCCAACCCCATAAACTCCCAATCTTCATATTCCGCTTCCCTAAATGAGGAGGAGCAGTAGCAAGCCAGGGAGATGAAAATCACACAGAAAAAAGCAGAGATGCTTAGTGCTTTTCCACACCATTCTCTCCTAATTTCCAACCGCTTTTTAGCAAAAGACAAGGACCATTTTCCAATATTGCCAGAAACAGGTGGCACCATTCACACCTACCAGCTCAACTTTCCCCCTATACAGAGTTAAAATCATTCTTCCCTCACAAACCCTTTCCTCATTCTTCACACACCGCATTTACAGCTGAAATCCTTCACTAGTTCCCTGTCAAACAAATGTCTAACCTCAGCATGGCAAAGTTCTCCTTACCTTTCCTAGTTCTGGTCTAACTTACAAACCATATGCTATCCGTAAACCAAACTGCCAGAAGAGACTGTTTGGAGTCTTTATGTCCTGATATCCTTTCCTCATTATACAACTCATAAATCTATTTTTTATTTTAAATTATTTTAACATATACAGATGCTCTTGAAACTCTAGTAAAGTTGTAAATGTGAACATTTCCTCAAAGTATTCAACAAATACACTTTTAGTACACAATTTCTAAAATGTGAGGACACAGAGCAAGATGAAATCTTGACTGCCCCTGGGCAAGGTGGCCCACATCCGAAACTCCAGCACTGAGAGGGACAAGGACTGCATGAGTCCAAGGCTGCCTGAACTACAAAAGCAAGACTACCTCAGAAAACAGCACTGAGAACAAATAAAAACTTTAACTGCTAACAAAACTTCTGACTTTCTGAAATCATTCCATGAAAATCAGAATATTAAATGGAAAAAATATTCAGAATTATGGTAATTATTTTAATTCCCTTTACAATGTAAGGGATGTAACTAACGCACCTGAACACATATTAATGAATACAAGTTTCATCTTTGAATATCTAAAACATGCTTTCTGGGGGCAAATTTTAATTAAGATGTCTGAAAAATGGAACTGTTTTTAAGAAAAATCAGTACAAGCAGACATTACCACTCTACTTTTCCTTGTTACTTGGCTCAAGACAATTTTAAATTATACAGGTAATCACAAGTCAGAGTGCATTAGAGCTAAAAGACACCCCAGAGACTGAGTCCACTGTGTTAAAGATGAAGCAAATAATCTCCAAAATACCTAGCAGAACCCAAAAGGCTTCTTCTACACGGCTACTTATTTTATTATTTTGGTGAGCTACTGAAGTATTTTTAACTTAATTTTGGCAAACGTTAAAATTATTTCAATGTCTGGTTAGGATGAAGATGGTTACCTTCCTCAAAGATTAAAAGTCTGCATCTATACAAGGAGCCGCCGATAATTATCTAAGTATCTTCAAACATCAGCTTCACTTAACTATTAAATTAGCAGAAGTAATACTATGAACAAAACCAAAACAGGGCAGTGAGGTGGCAACACATGTGATCCCAACACGCAGGAAGCTGGGCCAAGAGGATAGCTGTGAATCCAAGGCCAGCCTAGGTCCCTGGAGGCCAGACTGAGACCCGAACCTGTTTGCCTCAAAAAACCAAAACCATAGACAATAAAGGAAAATCAAAATATGCCGCAACAAATCTTTTACTGTGTATTTCATTTTAAGAAGACAATTCATTTGAACTCCCTTGCTGGCCATAGAAAGAGTATATAAAATTATGACTATATGAGATCTCTTCCTTTTAAAAATGGTTTCTTTACTTGAAAAGACATGGAACCATAAATCAAAAGATGTGCCACTTTCAGGTGAAAGAGAAACTTAAGTTACATTTGCCATGGTTTAAATAACTGCCATGGTTTAAATAACCACCTTCCCAACTATAAATGGACACACATTTTGGTAGAGGAAAGAAAGGTATCCCCTTAGCAGGCCTTCTGTTTACCAGCTGTTGTACTCATTGCCCTTCCCGCTCCCTCCAAGTATCTGGAAACCACCAGTTTTTCTATGACTATGGTAGGCATCTTCTCAAATCAAGATGAGCAAAGTCATTCAAGAATTTTCTCCAAATGAAATAAAGAGGTAGTCACTAAAAATAGTAAAACAAAAATTCAGGCGTTGTCAAGTAATGTTTCTACCATATAAAGAAAGTCAATCTAGTCTATGAAATCAAACTATTAAAGAAATAGAAGAACTGCTGATAGATTCCTGGTAGCACTCAAATGGCTCTGATGCTGACTATAAGTCCAGCTGACTTAATGTTCCTCCCATTATTCAGTTATTCAACCCACATTTGTATTCCATATGCCCAAACACCAATGACTGCCTTTCCTTAAATAAACCAAAAATCTGCATTGAGTTTCTACAATACCATGAAGAGATTTCTGACTCATGCCAACATTAGGAAGTAGCCCACAAACTACAAACTACAAAACAAACTACAAAATCTTCTGAGCCTCCACCTTAAAACATAAATGGTATGTGTGGTGGTATCCACCTCTCATCATGTTAATTCAATGATGGAATATGTACCTTCAATTGAAGAAAAACAAAATGTTAACTTCTTAAAGCCTAACAGTTATGATTAGCGCAAATCACATTTTAAGACTGGGTTTATCAATTATTCCTTTACCTGTTTTTTTCCAGACTGATTAAAATATCATTTGTAAGTACATTCTTTGAAGAAAAGCAGAAACACTCACGTCACTAAACTTTACTAAAATCTCTTCTAACCCTCCTCTACATGCTAACTTTTTAATGAATTATTTCCACTATTCTACTGAAAGAATGACCCAACTTAATAAGGCTATCCGTTAATCACAAAAAAATTCCTAAGACATTAATTCATTCAAATAGTAAGCACCTCTCAGGTCCTGTTCTATGTACTAGAGATAGAGTAACAAGACAGATTATTTTTGTTCTCATAGTTTAAATTCTGCAGAGAAGAAAAAAGACCAAAAAAAAAAAAAACCCAAACAAACAAACAAACAAAAAGCCGCAATGATCATAGCTATTTTAAAGAGAGGGTGGGGAGGCCGAGGCAGGAAGATAGCTGCAAGTTCAAGGCCAGGCTGCACTACATGGTGACACACTGTCTTCCCTCCCTGCTCCCAAAGAATAAAGCACAAATATAAATAAAAGAAAAAGGTAAGTACTGTCTTGAGAAGAGGCTCTGGTGATTGAATGGCTGGGGGTTGGAAGCTACTTCAGTGTAACTCTAAGGTGGTGGTACCGGAACTGACGTCTGACTAACAAGAAAAAGAGTAACCCACACAACAATCTCAGCACCGAGTAAGAGCCAAAGAACAAAGCAATTACAAAGAGGAGACAGGAACAAGCTTGTTCGGTAGGTGTGGCTGAGAACAATGAACAAGGGGAAGAGCGCTGTGAAACTCAGTCAGGTTTCTGAGACGGACAAGGACTAGATCATTTGGTGGGGAGGGGAGGGCAGCGTGAAAGAGGGTTCCCAGACTAAGGAAAGACATTTGAATTTTATACTCAGTATGATGGAATCCTTTTTGATGAAGAGGAAAGAAAAGCAAACTGACATTTCCTAAGCACTTTTTTGTGCTAGACAAAATACACATAAATATTTCTGGTACACATTTTATAAGACAGTAAATGCATTTGTGGAAAATTTTACTTCATGCAGTCACATTAAAAGGAACAATGCATTATGAGGAAATAAGGTGCAAGGGAGACATTTAACATGCAGTCAGTGTTAGCACACCTGTAATCCCAGCACTTGGGAGACTGAGGCAGGACAGCCCAGTGAGTTCAAGGCCAGTCTGAACTACATATTGAGACTATGTCTCAAAAAAATATTCAATTTTATAACCAAAACATTAGAAAAAAGTAGAAAAAAGTAACAACCCAACCAAAAATGCTAATAAAAATTCTGACGTCAAATTCCTCACAAATAATTGTGATAAATATACAACTTTAGGTAGTTCTTAAAAATAAAAGGATTAAAGAATACTTAAGACTGCACAGTTAAACTCACGCAAAAGCAAAGAGATCAGGGTGAGTCGTGTATAGTAACTTTCAATACTGAAAACATGGCCAAACTAGGTCAAAAGGAAGAGCTTAGGTGATCTTTGTGACTTGCTGTGGTCCACGTTTAATGAACATTGAGCTCAGCTCTTTTTATTTGATACAAAAATGTGAATATGCTGGGAAAACAATGCAAGAACCAGAGCAACTTCCTTGTTAGACTGACATAAACCCCCTATTGACCACCAAATAAAAGCCCATTCAGGACACAGACACATAATGGAAGCAACACAACCAAGTAGGTATTCTCTTTAACTTACATTATCTCTTCCATTCTAATTAAATCTTTTTAGTTAAGCATTTGACTTTTTGCAACTAAGAGGACTGAAGCTTATCTCAAACTCCAGAGGCAAATAAAATGTATTCAAAAGATGCAGAATTTATCCCTAACCAGATTTTTTCCCAGACTATTCACAGTAAGAACTATACTTGAGATTTCAAACCACAGCCTTTAAATATACCATGTGCGTTCATCATAATACTTATCAAAAGATCATTAGTATGATATTACAATTTTTAAAAGTCACTTTTCCTGTCACTATCAGTTCTCACTTCTACAAAGTCACTTGGCATGTTGTTTTGCCAGACAAAAGGAACCTACCAACCAAGGTATCCACTTCCAGATGACAGTCATCTGGAAGAAAATGTCAGGCAAGTAAGATTCCTAAAGTGTCTGACCAAAACAGGTGCAAAACAGCAGGTAGGAAAACAACAGCAGTAGTGTGTCTACACACACACACATATACACACAGATACCTACCTGATCCTATAGGTAAATAAATGATAAGAGCGAGAAAGGCCTGTAAAACGAACATATGCCCATTTTGAAACACATAGTGTGCCTTAACACTCAGAGGGAAAGCTGAAACACTAATCTCTTAGATGTACTATCCTTGATGATTTTAAATTTGCAGACCAACTGCCAGGGGTCTAGCTCAGTGGCACAGCGCCTGCCTGGCAAGCACAAGGTTGTGAGTTCAATAACTGCTACAAAAAAAAAAGGTAAATATACTGAAAAATTTTTAAAACTCATTTTTAATGGATGCAACTTAAGCCCATACTCATAAGTGAAATAACTAAGACACATATGTGTAAACATAGGATTGTTTCACTAGTGAGAAGCTGAAAGAAACAACATATGCATATGTATATATACATGTATATTTAAAAAATAAGATAGTTACACTACTGAGAGACGTTCACTAAAGAGAAATATCTGTGCTGGTATTGTTCAGACAACTGAATGTAGATACCTTGTGCTGGGGGTGAATGGTGTGGGAATGACAATGCCCAATGTATGAACCATGATTGCCCCAACTGATGTGTTTTAAAATTTTGGGTTTTTTTCTTTGAAATGAAATGGATTTGGAGGGAGAAAAAAACCTATCAATAAAAGGTGGAAAAAACAAGATTCATTTTTAAGTATTCTTTTAATATAGTACAAAATAGAGTGGTAATCCTTATTCAGTTCAGTTTTAAACCAAAAATTCTAGTTTCCTTTGAGCAGCTCAACTACCTCCCTTCTGACAAAGAGGCTATCCAGTTTGGGAAGGCTCCAAATGATAATGAAATCAAACCAACCTGGACCTCTTATCCAACACCCTTTAAACACCACATGTCTCAATTATGTTGGATATTTTCATAATTAACAATAAAGGGTGTTCCCCAGCTCACCGTAACAACTTGTTATCACAAGCACCCACTCCAATTCCAATTGTGGGGTATGGGGCGGGGGACAGTCCTGGCGATCCAGCTCATGACCTTGTGCTTGCCAAGCAGGCACTCGAGCTGCTGAGCTAAACCTCCCACCCTCTCCAATTCTGTTTTTGTTGCCATTCAACATTATCAAATGCAAACCTAACGCTACTGCATCCTACATTCAAAAGTAGAAACACAGAAAGTACAAATTATTTCCATGATAGACTGGGTAGCAGATCAGGAAAAGAACAACTTAGAATTAAGAGCCAATCTGAGCTATGGAATCACTTATGAACCAAAGTTTGGTTTAACACAACAAAAAATATGGAGTGAACACATACTTTGAAACCTGTGAGAAAGTCACAGTCAAAACAGTGGGGATCAATAGGTGTGTGGACTAAAAATTCATACTATGATCCAAAAACCCAGAATTACAGCCACTGAACATATGCAGATATCAGGTCAAGCTTTAAATTGGAAGGGAAGAAAAGAACAAGGCAGAATAAACTCCAAAGAGTACAAATGTGAGTACAAGAAACAAGTGGACAAATTCAAACAATATCCCAACTGCAATTAGCAGATCCAACTGCTAATGTTCAGGTAACCTTTGTTTCTTTTATGCAGATTCTGAGCATAATCCTTGTGTCTCCTATTGTTGCTGCGAAGTTTGCAAAGACTGTACACATGCCAAAAACTGCAGAGCAGAAAACTAACTTATCAAAGCAGATCCTCACAATTTCTACCATATAAACAAGTCAAAGAGGCAATGAATGTGTCAATATGGATGTCTGCTCTTCTACTTTTATGTATGAGTCACCTTCAGAAAGCAAAGGCTCTACTGTACTAGGAAACTCGGACTAACAGCTTCATGTATTCAACTCAATGTGAATGGCACGTCTACAGTATGCCAGAACTCTATCAAGGGCTAAAGATAAAGACCGGTGAACCCAAAAGACTCCTGATTAGTAGATACAAGTTAACAAGTAATTCTTGATCAAGAAGAGATCTGTGCCAGAAACAGGTCACATAAGGCATAGGTCAGAATGTCAATTTAGTACTATCACACACAGAGACTCAACTGCCTAGCAGTGCAGCTTAATGCAGCCTACCTTATAGAACATGTTTAAAATAGAGTAAAATAATTATCCAAACTTTTTCTTTTATAGGATGTAAGATACTTAGTGTAATATTCATTGCTGTTAATCTTTACTGTCCTTTATGAAAAGCATTCAAGGTTCTTAAATCTAGAGCTGCTTGTGGATTTATCTCAGTCTTATACTTTACATTTAACACCAATTAAAATAACCATTATAAAACATACCTTATAAAACTGAGCATCTGAATTTCAGAATCCTAATACAGTACAGTCTCACAATGCTACTCAAACACATGACAGCAATAAATATGACTTATATATGTTCTGTCATGCAGTATTGCAACAAGTTTCTCATTCTTAATACTGCCTTAACCTAAAAAGAATTACAGAGCTGGGCGTGCTGCCCCATTCCTGTAACCCTAGCTCTTGGGAGGCTGAGGGGAGGAGGATCAACACAAGTCTGAGGCCAGCCTAGGCTACATAGTAGAACTGTCTCAAACAAAAACAAAACAAGGGCCAGGGATTTAGCTCAGTGGCACAAGCACCTGCCTGGCATGTGTGAGGGCATGAGTTCGATTCCCAGTACCAAAAAACCAAAAACAAAAAAACTCTGTACTTTTTTAGTACGCTTTTTAATTCACTGAATAAAATCATCATTATTTTTAAATAAAATCAATGTACAGGTTTATAAAAGCATATTTCTAATGAAAAATAGAAGAACAAATGAGAGCATATCGGGAGTTAAAGTATCAACTCTTTTGGGGGCGGCAGGGATTGAATGTAAGGCCTTGCACATACTAGGCAAGTGCTCTACCAAGTTACATTCCCCACCCCAAAGTATTCACTCATAAAGTTACTTATTATTTTTGCAATATACATTTTCGGTTATGTCATGCATATTTTTATTAAAACCTAATATCATTTTTTTAAAAATTTAAATTACATATTTGAAATGACTGACCCAAGCAGGGTCACTGAAAACCAACTGTATGTGAGTTAGGGACTGGAGAAAAGGAATGCAGATTCTTTAAGAAAAGTAACAATCATTTTTCTCTAGACATCAAAGTGTGACAAAACTCAATATATTACTGAACATATATATCAGACACATAACAAAGCACCACTCACTGTACATGATCTCATTCCACAGTAAGGAGAGCTCAGTTACCACACTCAGTCCCAGTCCTCTGATTGGAAATTCTAACCATCCTATCTGTAGCTGCCATAGCAGCCATGACAAGTTCGCAGAATGCCCATAAGAGGTATTATTTTTCACCCCTCTCTACAGCTGTTGCTTCTACAGCCAGCAGCAGCAGAAGCAGCTAGCATTTACGGAATATTCCCCCATGCCACTGTATATGCATGTCGCATGTCAATTGTCACCAACTGCTCAGTGAAGGAAATTAACTTTTACTCCCATTTTTCAGAAGTAGAAGCCAACTGGAACGTTTATATAAATTCTATCACACATACAATAAGTGGAAGTGACAAGATTCAACCAGGTATATCTGGCTGCAGCTCTTCGACACAGTAACATCCTACAGTGAGTTTCCTGCCAGACCAGACAGATCCTGTTACTGCTGAGAGGGTCACTGCCTCAGGGAAGGCCAGGTGTTGATCCGCAGGGCAGGAGACCTAATGCACAAAAACAGGTGGCACTTCTATGGGCAGCTGCTCGGCTGAAGTTGTAAATGATGAGCACAACTGGAAGGGATGCCCCTTTAGTGGTAAACTAAATGGTCAATGAAGAATTACAAATGGTACCAACTGAACCAAAAATGAAACTGGAATCTGACTGGAGTCAATAACAAAGTTGACAAGTTATAGTACGAGCCATTCGGTAACAAAGCTCATAGTTCAACAAATCCCATTTTACCAAACACTGTCATAATTATTAAAATAAACTACTAAATTATGAGAATCTCAATTTTCACCTGATTCCAAAACTCCTGGGAAAGCTGTACCTTTAAAATAAGAAACCCCGTGGCCCTGAAGCAAGGCCAGCAGATCGCTGTAGCTGCTGCTTTCAAACAGGAGCCTAAAGAGAATTCTTTCTGTGGTCTGTTGGCCATTTCAGAACTTTGGAAACGTAATGGTCAATTCATCAGAAAGAAATAGCAGGTGAGTATGGCGGACTTTGAGGGGCCTGAAGGAGAGAGACCCTGGCACCTCGGGACCTGCACCATGTGGTTGACTCGGGGTGCTGGGAGAACAAGGAGCTCCTCCCCTCTCTGGGGGCAGCTGAGAGTGTGGCAGACTTTCAACAGCCTGAAGGAGAGAGACCCTGGTGCATCGGGACCTGTGCTGTGCAGTTGACTCGGGGTGCCAGGAGAACAAGGAACTCCTCCCCTCTCTGGGGATGGCTGAGAGTGTGGCAGACTTTTGGCAGCCTGAAGGAGAGAGACCCTGGTATGTTGGGACCTGCACTGTGCGGTTGACTCAGGGTGCTGGGAGAATGGGGAGCTCCTTCCCTCTCTGGGGGCGGCTGACAGTGTTGCAGACTTTTGGCGGACTGAAGGAGAGAAACCCTGGTGTGTTGGGACCTGCACTGTGCGGTTGACTCGGGGTGCCAGGAGAACAAGGAGCTCCTTCCCTCTCTGGGGGGCAGCTGAGAGTGTGGCAGACTTTCGGCGGCCTGAAGGAGAAAGACCCTGGCGCATCAGGACCTGCACGGTGCAGTTGACTTGGGGTGCCGGGAGAACAAGGAGCTCCTTCCCTCTCTGGGGGGCAGCTGAGAGTGTGGCAGACTTTCGGCGGCCTGAAGGAGAAAGACCCTGGCGCATCAGGACCTGCACTGTGCGGTTGACTCGGGGTGCCGGGAGAACAAGGAGCTCCTTCCCTCTCTGGGGGGCAGCTGAGAGTATGGCAGACTTTCGGCGGCCTGAAGGAGAGAGACCCTGGTGCATCAGGGCCTGCACCGTGTGGTTGACTAGGGGTGCCGGGAGAACAAGGAGCTCCTTCCCTCTCTGGGGGGGGCAGCTGTGATCCTGATGGTGAGCAGGTTGAGAATCAGACATCTCATGTCGTCCTGTCCCATGTCCCCCCCTTTAGCAAGTGGGAGCCAGTGAACTACACATCTTGTGAAAAAACTGGCTATGGTATTTAGTATGAGCTCCCCATATGCAAAGATATGGACAACCATTTGGAAGAAAACGAGACAATATGACAGATAGTGAAGATCCCTCGTTGTACAGCTTTGAAATTTATGCTTTCTTAGGTCCTGTTCTGTTCTGCTTTGTTGTGTTTAATTTTACTCCCCTTAAAATAAAATTTAAAAATACATATATATATAAAAAAAAAAGAGGGGAAAAGAAAGTGCTCTAAAGGATATAACTGCATGTATGTTTAAGTGTGTAAGATAGATGACCACATTACTGTTTTTGTTAGATTGTTGAGCAGAACTGTTAATAGTCTCACTGTTTGAATGTCTACTTTGTGTGCTTTTAATTTTGTAACTTGAACAACTATTTCCAATGATGACAGTATGTAACCTATCAAGTGGCGATTTCTTAGTGTTTTTGTTTTTGTTTTGTTGTTGTTCTTGTGGCTCTTTTATTTTTTGCCTTCGGAATTCTGTATTGTTGCTACTCTTTTTCTGCTTTGTTTGTTTTCTTTTTTGTTTTTTCTCTTTAAATAAAATTTAAAAAAAAATAAGAAACCCCAAAAATCACCAGTTCACTTTTCCAAAGACCCAGTATCAAAAAAGAACCAACTGTTTATTATATAACTATTCTAATTCTGCCAAGAAATCTGAGACTAAATGCAGAAATCTGAGTCTAAGCAATACCAAAAATGTTCAAGATTCAGATTTTTAATAACTAAAGGCATAGAGAAACTAACATACTTTTTCTATCTTTTAACTGTTTAAGTTCAAAGAATAAAAATTCTTGACTAGATGCTTCACTTTTTCACAATTACTTTTTCCAAATGGCATACTCCCCATATATTACAAGCATGCACTAATAAAAAATAAAACCCGGCCAGGCAAGGTAATCTAGCACTTGGGAGGCTGAGGCAGGAGAATCAGAGTTCAAGACCAGCCTAAACTACATTGTGAGACTGTCTCAAAAAGGAAGAAAATTGAAAAACTGAAAAACATAAAAATAAAGATACATATCCACATAGCACAGGGTAGAGAGGGGGACATATCCAAACAGTTCAAAAATTCTACACAAAAATAAGTCTCCCCACATGTAACAAAATGATCTGACTAATCCAACCTCCAGTGCTGGTCTCTTAGGGATCTTTCCAGAGTAAATCTCAGCATATCCACATAAACCTACTTACTGCATACCCTCTTTTCTACTGCCCCTTTTTAAATAAAATGAGAGCTTTTGCTTTGTTGTCTCCACGCATCTATGATAAGTTTTTAAAAGTAGTAACAAGAAAGCCACAAGCACTAAACCTAGACTAATCTATAAAGCAACAATTCACACCAAAACTTTTCTCACCAGCTACCAAAGCTGGTGACCTCCACTGGCAGGATTTAAAAGAAATCTAAGGTCAAAATTTAATCCCAATGAGGGCCTATTTTGTTGTTAGTTTTATTTTTGCACAGACTAAGAAAACTCTACTTCCTAAATATAAAACACACTTGTACAGTACTCCTAACCCCACCTGCATACTGTATAGACTGTACAGTGCTTAGAGATGACAAAGATAATTCAAAGAAAATTTATCACTTTACTTTGAAAAAAGTATTAAGTATGTACCATACACTTTATATAAAAAATACTAAAGTATATTGCTACAGCTATCAATAATATGTTACAGTTCACACATATATAAAAATTCTAGTCCATAAAAATGAAAAGTAAAAACTATTAGCTGGGCGTGGTGGCACACACCTGTAATCAATCCCAGCACTGGGGAGGCTGAGGCAGGAGGAACATGGTGAGTTCAAGACCAGCCTGGGCTACAAAGTGAAATGAAAGCCAGCCTGAACTGCAGAGCCAGACCGTCTCAAAAAGATAAAAAAAAAAAAAAACCAAGAAAGGAAAAGGAAAACTATTAAGGCAATTTATTACCTATTCCCATTACCTTATTTCAGAAACTCAAAGCAGATGACCCAATTGCCTTCCACTGTGAGTTAATGACATGATACAGCCACTACACAGAAATGGAACAAGATTAGTACACACTCTACCCAACTAGTCTGTTCAAATTAAAAGAAAAACATAAAACACAGCCTAGTCCATAGGCTGTGCTCCACGTGTAGATGCAAATAACCACCAAAATACAGTTACTACACATCTGGGCAAGAGGGCTGCTTACTGTTAATGTCAAGTGGTTTCCATATTATTAACTTGTAGATTTTTAGATATTCTCGACCAAAAATCATACAAATGACAGATTCTTACAATTTTCATACAGTAGATGAAATATTGAAAACAATCATTCAATTATTGGTTGAATGAACAAACTTGAGAAATTTTTTTTTTTTTTTGGCAATGCCAAAGACTGAACTCAAAGCCTTATTCAAGCACTCCCTCAGAGCTACATCTCCAATCCTTTTTAAATTTATTTTTCAAACAAAGTCTCACTGAACTGCCCAGGCTGACCTGAAACTTGTTTGTAATTCCAAACAGCTGGGATTATAGGTCCGACTTATTACACACGGCTCATCTGATCATCTCAATACATGCACCTTACAAAGAAGCTAAGTGATTTCCCTGCACACATATGGCTTTGCAAAAAATTATTTAAAAACTGTCTGGGGCTAGGGATTTAAGCTCAGTGGCCTAAAGTGGCTGCCTGGCAAGCATGAAGTCATGCGTTCCATCCCTGCTACCACCAAAAAAATAAATAAAAACTGTCTGATGACTTACTACTGGATCCATGTTAGAACGCTACCCACCCTTCTAGCAAATACATGCTAAGAACAAAAACACAAAACATCACACTTAACTGAATCACTGATTGCCTTCTTACCAGGTCCTACCCTTCAGAGAGCTAAAAAGGACAAAGAAATGAAAGTGCTAATTTGATACCTTTGATCTCAGACAAAACAAAAATATCAAGTAGATTGGTATCTTATTTCTAAAAATCTTCATTGTATTAAAGTATTAAAAGTGTTAGGCTGGAGGGACAGCTCAGTGGTAGACTGCTTGCCTAGCATATCCAAGGCCCTGGACTTGGTCCCTAGCGCCCCCCCACACACACAGCGTTTGGTGGTACACATCTGTAATCCTCAAGCTACATAGTGAGGTGTGAGCCTGAGTTACACACCAAGATTCTGCCTTTAAAAAAAAACCTGCCTTTATTTTTAAAGAAAATCCAGAATACAATTGCATATGACTATTCTATTAAGATGCTGGAAGGACCATCTCTGTTCTTTGAACAGCAAGTTTTCTTCTGGTTTTCGAATATCCACTGAGGGAAACCTTTAGTAGACAGGGAAAGAGCAAATTCTCCAGTTCGTCCTCCCTCATCCTTCTAACATCCAGGTCACCTACACTTTTCCTCAATCTAAGCGTTCTCTCTCATTTACAGAAACTCGTTTTGCAACTCTTACAGAACTGATACTGGTTTTTATCAATTTTGAGTTACACATTTGAACTCAGAAAGGCAGGCAGCAACACAACTCATTCTATACAACTCAAAATAATGCTGGAAAACTTGCATTTTAGAACTAAATATTAAAAATTTTGAAAGGGTGTAGCATCAAATTAGTTGCCTTTAGAGTCAATTACCCTGGTTGATTGCAATTAATATGGTACTGCCCTACAATAAAAAGCTCCTGAAGGGGCTGGGGATTTAGCACAGCGGCACAAGTGCTTGCCTGACAAGAGAAAAGTCATGAGTTACCTCCCAGTACCAAAAAAAAAAAAAAAAAAAAAAAAAACCCTACTTAAGAAGATGGTTAAAATGACATTCTTTTGATAAATTAAACCCATTTACATCATATAATACAGATACCCCAAACTAAATGCTAACACATTAACACTAATGGCTCAAATGAGACTGCACTATGGACAGAATGTGTAACAGAGTAAAAACTAAAAACACACTCTTAGCCAGACACTGTGGTTAATGTTTACTATCAGACACTGTGGTTAATGTTTACAGTTACACAAGAGGCTGAGACAGGAAGATCACAAATTTGAAACCAAAATACAATTTAAAAAAGACTGGGAGTATAACTCAGTGGTAGAGTGCTTGCCTACCATGCTTTAGGCCCTAGTTTGAGCTTGAAAAACACAAAAAATAAAAACAAAAAGCCTTATATATACTACTTATATATACTACTCAAAAAATATACTGCTAAGGAAACACCTGTAAAGATGAAAATGAAATCCAAAAGCCTAAACAAGCACACAAACAGGTTGAGCATCCCTAATCTGAAAATCCAAAATACTCCAAAATCCAAAACATTCTGACTGTCCACATGATCCAACAAGTGGAAAATTCCACACAGGACATCTCACAAGATGCAATAAAAATGCTATATAAAATCTCAATGTGCGCAATGTGTACACAAAACATAACTTTCACATTTATTCTTGAGTACTCTTTCAAACAGATCCTGTTATGTTTATGTACCCCAAAATTGACAAAATCCGTAATTCTAAACGCTTCTGGGTCCCAAGTCTTTCTGGTAAGAAGTTACCAATCTCTACAACCAGGTAAGTCAGTGGTGACCCTTTCAGAGTGCCCAAACTGCAACCCAGACCCATTTGTTTATTGTGAAGTAAAAATAACTGCAATTAAACCTGATGCTTTAGGTTTTAGAAAAAAACTCATGTTAACATCTTTTGTCGCAAAAGAAAAACAATGTGCACCACAGGTTTACCACAACTGAAGTCAACCCACTGTGACATGACTCCTAACTAGGTTTGGCCTCAAAACCATTGCTACTGTATACTGTATTGGAATCAAAATGACAAATCTATCCATTTTCATTTAACTCCCGCACTTCTTTTCTCTTTCTTCCTTGTCAACTCTGACATCATTAAAATGGAAGCAAACAGTTAAATGGGAATAATTCGCCTAAACTTTCTAAGTCTAATTCAAAGATAAATTCTGCCTTACCATCAATGGCGGAACAGGGCTATCACTGCTCTCACGTTAACATAAGCTGTGCTAATACAAGCCCTTGCACATGAAAACTGTACAGAGACCTTAATACAAAAACTGAGAACTCTGCCTACTACTACTAAGAGAAATAATCTCTTTAAGAAGCATAATATGTAGTTGAGGCAACATGACACAGACCCATGAAAGAATGACTAGATATGGGATTTGTTCTACTCATTAAGTGTCACGGAATCTCAGAGAAGTAATTTAAGTCAAAATACCACAAAAGGCTTCATAAAAGAAACAAGGCTGAAACTAAGCTACAAAAAGGACAAAGAGAAGGAACTGCATGAACAAAATCAAAAGTAACAAGCATGGAAAAACTGCACAATATGAGAGACAGGCAAGAATCCATTCCAGTTGGGGCAGAGTGGGAAATATAGCTGACTAGGTAGAATGCAGCTTTAAAAGCCAGAGTGAAGCACATGAACTCAATCCAGTTGGCAAAAGGAATCCATTATGGGTTCTCCAGCAGGGAAGCTGACATGATGAACCCAGTATTTTAAAGAAATTACACTGTCAGTAGTTACGGATGATAGGAAAGAAAAGAAAGGTTGCTCAGGACAACCAACTAGAAAATTAACGCAATAACCCACACCTAAAACCACTCACTTTTCTTCATTCACTGAGGATAGCAGACTACTGGGTAAGAATACTGGCCTAGTAGACAGTCAGCCAAGCTGGGCCTGAATCCCTACTCTTGCCCCTTTACTATCTGCACCTTTATTACTTCACTGTTAAACTGAAATATTAGCTGTTGAGATCTGTCACAAGTACCTGCTAAAAGGCCCAATACAGCCCTGATGAACAAAACTGTATCAGAACAAAACTCTATCAGTAGCAAATACTACTGGACAAAAAAATATTTACACCAGCTGGGGAGAACCAGGAAGGTAGCTACACAGCACCAAAAAAGGAAGTCATCACCCTCACTCCACGAGCAACGGGCTGATTCAGAGGAACACAGGCTGAGATGATAACAACTGAAGTAAAGAAGCAACCTAATACTTGTACTGTTTGCTTGACTTTGCAAACCCAAAGCCAGTAGTCTGAGCAACTAGTTAGATGTTAACATTATGCAATACAGTAACTATTGTGAATTTCCTACTGTCTTATCACTGTTGTTTCATTTTAAAAAACACTTAAAGAATAAGAAGTGAAAAATAAACCAAGTTTCACAGATACTTTAGACAAAAGATATTGACTGAGTTGAAAATATGAAACAAGAACTCAAATGCATCAGGTATGGTAGCAAATGCCTATAATTCCTGCTACTTGGGAGGCTGAAGCTGAAGATCTCCAAATCCAAGATCAGCTTGGGCAAATTAGGGTGACCCTTCCTCAAATCAAACTTTATTTAGGGAGCAGAGGGTTCACTCAATGTGATATCCCCAAGTTCAATTCCAGACAGAGAGATGGCGAGGCACAGGGCCAGGGTGAGAGGGAGAAAAAGGAAGGGGAGAGAAGGAGAATGGAAAGAAGAGGGGGAGGGAGAGAAAGACAGACCTACTTAAAATGATCAGTACAACCTAAAAAGCAGATCAAAGCTGAGCATGGTGGCACAGACCTGTAATCCCAGCACTAGGGAGGCTGAGGCAGGAGGACTGCTGCAAGTTAGAGGCCAGCCTGGGCTACAAAGCCTGAACTGCACAGTAAAACCCTGTCTCAAAAAGACAATTAAATTAAATTAAAAATAAAAGGCAAATCATAGTTCTCTTTTAATCTAAAGAGTTCAAAAATGTTTCAGATGCAGTAATTTTTAAAAATCCAAACCTTACATGGCAGCGACAAATGCATGCAAGAGTCACTAATGCACCACCATCCATCAAGTAACTACATTCAATCCCCAGTGATAACATCCATCTAATTCTTCACTATGTATGTAAGTCTTAAATCACAACTTTTCACAGTAAATAAATCATGCTAACTTTATTTCAGATATGTTGCCCTAGAACTCAAGAAACAACTGCCAAAGGTTTTCTGTGACATTATGCCTCCACTGAAACTGGTAACAACTAAAATGTAATACAAAGAAACTTCAAAACCAAACTCATCAGCAGTATATTACTGCTCTAAAATGCTTATTATGTCAAACACACACACGTTTACTCGCTTAAATGTATCAATGAAGTAGATTGTCCCCATTGCACAGGTAAGGAAACCAGGATAAAGCAGGTATCACTGCAAGGTCACACAGGCACTAAGGAATAGGCCTGACTTTGAACACAGGTAAGCTCCCTGCAAAGACTCTGACTATACTACAACACAAAAACTTAAATGACTGTCGGGGCTAGGAATTTAGCTCATTGGTACAAAGGCCTGCCTGGCAAGTGCGAGGTCATGAGTTTGATACCCTTGCCCCCCCCAAAAGATGAAACTTAAATGACTTTTCTTACACAAGTTTTCAGGAATATACACTCTCAGGATAATTAAGCGCATGCTTATTTGATTTTCCACCTTAATTTAAAGCATGGAATATTTTTTTAACAGTATTTCATAGAGGCTTCTTTCATTCTTACCAATCTTAAGGTAGGAAATACACCAGCTTGTAACAAGATTGCATCTTACTAGCTAGGCAACAGTGATATGATCTTAGGAATTTCACTTATCCATACACTCATTTGACCTAGTTAGCAGAAAGGCCCAACTACAGAAGTCCAAACTCGATTAAACACATGAGGTTTTTGTAAGGCCAACTACATAACCAACACTGACAGAACGTCACAAATATGCTCACCCAGAAAGAACATGGACTAGGATCAGACACTTACGTCTGCATCCTGATGCATCCTCTATAATCATTTTGTGTCCATGAACAAGTGAATTAAATTCTTTGCACCTCTGTTTCATCATCCACAAATAAAGCTCAGCATTATTGACCTCAAAGGATTCGCGTGTGGTGTAAGTGACACAGAAAGCACCTCACACCACCTACAGGGCATCCTAGGCTGAATCCCTTTCTTCTGGCTCTACAGTAAAAGAGTATTCATTGTCATCTTTCTTACTGAACACAATCCCAGGGACAGTAAGTTGCCAAATCTCCTCACAGAACAGTTGCCGCTGCTCCTGCTTTTTAACTTTAAGGTACAGTTGGTGCTAGAGTGGTCTGCAGAGTGAATAATCATTTCTTTACTATATGGCTGTGGGATCCCAACCCTTCTCTACCACGGAAATGTTTGGGTTTTACAAAATATAATGTCTCATGTAAGCTGGGTTTTTTTTTTTTTACATTTCAGTGGTTTAATGCTGTATTACTTGTTAAGTAATTTTCTAGAACATTCGCATGTTTTAAAAAATATATCCCAGACAAAGCTGTTTCTGCCATACCTTCCCTCACCTCCCAATTCATGTTGTGTATTTTTTATATAAATAATTCCAGAATTGAACAAACAACACATTTTTCACATCATTCCATCTAAATGTGTTGAGTCAGAAATTCTTAGTAACCCTACCATAAGCTGTGGAAAGGGGATTCCTTTGTCAGCTACTCTTCTGACCAGGCTGCACTTCTTTTATATTGCTATATGAACCAATGTATTTACTCAACAGGTTGATGTTCTAGAGGTCTATTAATCACATCACCTTTTATCAGTAACCCCTGTTTACTGCCTTTCCCTTCATTTGCTTGAAAGTACACGGTAAGCAGTCATTTCTTGGTAGACAGGTATCATGGTAATCATGACAAAGCCTTAATTTGGTTTTGAGAACACAAGTCTCAAAAAGATTCCTAGACATATTGCATATAAAAAGTTATTAAAATGTTTGACACTCTGTTAATACAAAACTACAGTCTCCGGCAAGGAGCCATTCCATTTACCAACTGGGTTTTCCATATTAAGAACCAAAGTTGGTATGTTAGAACAAAAATGTCTTAAACTCCCGATGAGCTCTGAACAATTTTTAAGTCATTTGTAAGTCCTTAATTACCTTCCTTCAAGGTAAGAAACTTTTTTCAGTCATATACTGTTTTCATCCCCCATACTTTGTAGTTTGTCCTACATCCTATAAATCTGAATCTAACCATGCAAACGGCAAAAAGCCAATTATTGATTTAATGATTGTGACTATGTACAGCAGAAATGAAAAACAAAACGCACCCCCCATATCCACGCAAACAGGAAAACCTCCATAGAAAAGCAAAATATAAACACACATCACATGTTTAACCCCTCTCAAGCCTTTCTTTTGCCACCCCTCCCCCACAGGTAAAGGCAAACTATTTCTAGAACCCTCAATAATTGGGAACCCTGCCTCGGCTCCCAGAAGACAATCCAACATGCATGATGTTTTCATGAAGACAAAGCTGGCCTACTTCCCCACACCATAAACTTATTAAAACAGTGAGCACCTACAGTCCCGAGAAGTCAGGATGACCGAAAGACTATGGGTCTTAAGGAAAATGAACACTTCCTGGGAAACCCAAAAAGTCACTGGCTGTCTTCAGTGTGTAATAAGAATATTTATTGCAAGTTGTTTTGGGTAAGTGGATAAAAACACCATGATGTGGCCTTGTATTAGTCAAACTAGTGAAGAAGTCTTTAAGGGGAAAAGGAAAAATAATTATATTGGGGGAGGGGTGCGTTCAGACTGGAGAGTCAGGCTAAAAATAACACATCGTTTCACACACCATATTTTATTAACAAAATGTTTGGAACAGCACAAGGTTCTCGACTGGAAAACAAGAAAGTCAACAGTAAACTTCCCTAAGTCAACCATAAATCACAGAGGTACTGAAACTCTCCATCCCTGGCAACTCTGGACAATGAAGAAATCTAGTTTCACTAGGTTCAAGCACTTTCCGTGTATAATCATCAAAATTAATTTTCAGTGTTAGGTAACCTAAAAGCATTTCTCTCTAGCCAATACAACCCAAATTCGACACGGAACACACCATTTTCACAACCCAAATATTATGCCCTCCACCACGGCAGAGAGACCAGTATTTTAGCAAATTAAGAACTTCCAAAAATACTGAACACGTTAACGCACGCTTCCCTGGAGCTGCCACTGAGGATGACTCTTTCACTTAAATAAAAGTCTGCTTCTGTTCAAAAGCCAAAAAAAAAAAAAAAAGTAAAAAATACAAAGAACTTGACATGGGTAGCAAAGAGGAAGTTACGGAGAAACCACCCTCTCACAACGTGGCCTTTTCACTGTCAGAAAATAATGTGACCGTGTGCCACCCAAAACTTACCAGGAAGCTGGCAGTAACTTTGCCAATTCTACACTTGTGAACCCAACTTCAAAGAGCTCTGCCCACCGCCTCCGCCGCGGACATGGGCGCCTGGTCGCACCCCGGCGCGTCCCGGCTCGGCCTGGCCCGGCCCGGCCCGGCCCGGCGGCCCTCCCCGCCCCCACCCGCCCCGCCCCGCGCCGCGCTGCGCCGCGCGGCCCCCAACAGCCGCCCGCGCCCCGCTGCCCGCCGGGGTCGCCGCGCCGGGGACGCGCCCTCCGGGGCGGGGAGGGGAAGACAGGGGAGCGCGTCTGCATCACCGCCCGGGGCTCAGGGAAAATCGCGTGCACCGAGAGGAGCTTTCTCCTCGGCTAAAAATAGGCTATAAAGGAGTCGGCCTCATGATGGCTCCTTGATTCAATTTGCTGCAAATTCTTTCCCGAAAGCCTTCCCCGCCTCACATCCACAACGCACAAAAAGGGGGGGTGTCAAGGCTGGAAGGGTGCAAGAGGGGGACAAGGCCGAGGTGCACATTTTCGGGAGACAACAGCATGATTAGGGTGAGGATCCCCCCCAGACCAGGGAGCGGGGGGGATGGGGAGGAGTGGGCAGGCACGTGAGCGTTTCAAAGCCGCCCGAGGAAAAGGGGGGATGGGGGCGCCCGAGACGCCCGCCCTCCCCTCCCCCACCCGCGCCCCGGCTCCCCCCGAGACGGCCGAGTCGGACCACGCAGCTCTACGCGCGCCCCCTCCCCCGCAGCCCGCACCCCACCCGGCCACCCGGCGCCCCCACCGGGGTCGGCCCCCCGCGCTTACCTGGACACGGCGGCCTGCGACTCCGCTCCCCCCTCCCGGGAATGGAGCACGAGGAAACTCCCCTCCTCGCCGCCGCCGCCGCCTCCAACCACCCCCAAAATAACCCCTCCGGGGGGTGCGAGGCAATTATAACCCCGGGAGCGCGGGCGCGGGGGATGGGCGCGGGCGGCGGGGGCGGGGGCGGGCGGCGCGGTCCCCAGGTGGCGAGCGAGGTGCTCCGCGGGGGAGGGGCGGGGGCGCGCGGCCGGCGGGGGGGCGCGGGGGAGGCGCGAGCGCGGAGAGGAATTGAGGCAGAAGGTAAAAGCTGTTACTAAGGGAAAGAGCCAAACGGTTCGGAGCAGCCAACGGCTCAGACACTCAACACTGGGGAGAGAGGAATGGGGACCAGCCAGGCACAAATGAGCTCGCGAGGCCCGCGGCGGCGGCGGCGGCGGCGGCGGCGGCGGCGGCAGCCGCGCAGCAAAACAAACCCGAGCGGCCTGCGACGGGCGGGCAGGCGGGCGGGGGAGGGGCGGAGGAGGGGGAGGGGCGCGGGCGGCGGCGGCAGCGCGGCGGGGGGGCGGCGGCGCGGGGGGCTGGGCTTGCGCGGCGCATTCTTTTAAAAAGCTAGCGGCCCCGCGGGCGCGGAGAGCGGCCCCTCCCCCGCCGCCCCCGCCCCGCCCCCGCCGCGCCCGCCCCTCCCCCGCCGCGCGGCCGGCTGCGGCGGGGGAGGGGAGCCGCGTGGAGCCGCCGCCGAACTTCTGCGGGCCGCGCGTGGCGGGAGCGAGCGCGCCGCCGGCCGTGGGGACGCGTGTTCGCGCCGAGGCGGCGCACACCTCCGCGCGCGTGAACAGGCGGGTCGCTCCGGGAAGCGTACCTGGCGAGGTGCTCTCTCTGGGATCGGCGGTTCGCCCCGTGTGCCCCGGAGTGCAGGATCGGTGGAGAGAACGGCGCGGGGAGGAAGCGAGGGGGGCTGGGGCCCGACGGGCCGGGCGCGAAGTGCTTCTGCCTGAACGTGCGGGGAAGCGGACGTGTGGTGCTATTTATTATCCGGTGGGTGTGCTGGAAAGGTCTGGCCGATCAGTTCCCACAGAAATAAAAATAAAGTCACCGAGTGTTTACTGAATACCTCAGACGCGGCCTCGACGGTGGAAGTTTACCCACTCGGTGCTTCCTGCCCGTGTGCGCTCACCGAGGCAGTGTAAAGTGTAACTTCGGTGACTGATGAGCATACAGTGTGGTTTTTGAAAACGGAGGCAGTGTTTAAGCAAATGTGCACCTCTGTCGGAGGCGCCCAGCGAGCAGGCTTGAAGGGACACTTCTTAGATCCTTGTGTAATTCCAGGACTAGAGGCGAGACACTCCGCATTTTAAGCTGCATTTTAAGTTTACCTGAAACTTTAGTTTTTATTTGCAAGTATCACTGCCTTGGAAGTAAATAATGTTCTGGATGCCAGTTTAGGTGAGAGACCCTCTTCATATTGTCATCAGGCTATTTGGAAATAGTCATCGTGGAAAAGCAATAGCCCTTTCCTTTCAGGATCAGAAACCTACATTTGCTCTTTCTCTTTCACACGTTATTTGAAGTAACTTTCACCGATCAGGACACCGGGTCCCCTAATAAACTTAGCGTTATTTTGGCCCAGGGCGACGGCTGGAGCAGCCAGAGGCCTTTTCCTGACACAGGAGGGGTGGGTAGGGACAGGAAAACTATTAGAGAGAAGGAAGAGAGACTGGAAACTCCCTTCCAAGCACCAGAAAGAGAATTCAAAGCAAGTGTACCAGTGGTGTGTCCTTAGAGCTATTTTCATAAATGAAAGAGGGAATGAATGTCAGCTGATGGGAATTTAGATTACTGCAGGCTTCCACACACTATGCAGAGTGTTCAGGGAAACAAGCACAAAGAAAGTGAGTTTTGTGCTTCAGTAGGATCCCAAAGCAGGTGCTTATTTACTACAACCTAGAACCTTCATGGTGATTTTATTTCAAACACAGAAAAGAGCATATTATTTTTTAAGTACTTTCAAGGTTTGACTAATGACATGTATATAGCTAAACACATCCTTTTTTCAGTAAATAATCTAGGTAATTAGACTTCCTTATCTGAGCCACCCAAAGAAACTAATCTATTGTCCTAGACTGTTGTTTCTGTTGCTTTGGTATGGTTTGTTTTTTGTAGGGCTAGGGGTGAGTGTAGGGCTTTGCACAGGCTAGACAGACGCTGTACCCCTGAGCTTCATCCTGAGCCCTTGGCCTAGATTGTTTTTAGAAGTTTCATGGGGTGGCCCCTTGCCGCTGCAGATGGGTATTCTCCAGACAATTACTTGCTCAAAACTCAAACCACTCTTCCTGTACCTAAGGGCTAGCCAACCCCACGGATACCTAACAGGGTCATCTCTACCTCCGTGGCCACAGACTTATTCTCACCCTGAACGGCCCCCAAATCTTTGCTGCACGACAGAGGACCCATCTTCCTGAGGTTCATGCAGTCAAGGCTTCTAGGCTGAAGTTCTTACCTGTATACCAAGCTGCTTCCTGAATTCATTCATTGCTTGTTGAGCTTTATCACAGTAATGGTAATTAATCCGTGGATTTGTTTACATCTTTGTGGTTGGTAAGGTGTTTCTACATGGGAACCATTTCATTGGAATATCATGATAAAAATCACTGATGTTGAGGACTTGTACCAAAAATTTTATCCAATAAAACATACTTCACCATTATTAAATCACAATTACTGAAGAGAGACCCATAGTACTTTTTGACAAAAAAAAAAACCCTGATTATGATGATTATGATTCTTCCAACTAAATGGGTATTAATGAGATTGTATTTTGACCACTTTAACTTCTGTATTCTAGAACCTATGTGAAACAACAGTGTGACTTGAACAGTAAATACTTGGATAAAAATACTAGGATAAATGAGCGGCCTTAAAAGGTCACATGTGTTATTACTTCACCACCCCCATCCCCCAGCCATTCCAAAGTATCCAGCACGCAGGGTCAGAGGCTGCACCAAACTTCAAGCAAAACTTAGGCCCATTGTGGGAGGTAAGGACAAAGAATTAATTATTGTTACTAATTTTCAGTGCTTTGTCCTAATCTAAAAACTTGTTACTGTGTTTTCAGTTTGAATGTTAATATGTTTCTAGAAAGGAGACATTACTGTTACAAAGAAATTCTCGAGCCATGAGACACATTATTAAGGAAGTTCTCTTGAACTTTCTAGCTAATTACTCAACAATGAGACCTCATACCAGTTACTGTTAGCAGAAATTATTTGTGTGCTGTAAAGTGGCTACAAACAAATCCTACTTTGTTTTGCTGCAATAATCTTACACCCTGGACATGTGTTATAGCAAGATTTCATACATCTCTGCAGTTTCATTCACTCAAAACAAAACATGTTAAAGTTAAAAATGGTTTAATCCCAGGCCTATAAAATCACGTATATTTAAAACCATCATGGTATTTTATATTGTTTACACTAGCTGACATAGTTATTCAAAACAACAACAAAAAGAATGAAAAGATATTTGATACCACAAATATTATCCAGTAACAAGAATTACCAGTACCGCAACTCATTTTATACTGTCTACTCACCCTGGAACTCAGTAGTTTAATGTCTGTGGCGTCTACTCCCAGGCAACTTGCTGATATCCTGTGATACGTTTCTGTTTCGTTTTGACTTGTACAGTTCTTCATCTGTGGTTCTTCTGGCTCTCAACTTTTGCCATCCTGACCAAAATGCTTGTTGGCCACATGAAGTCTAGATCTTAGCACAGGAGCTCCTTTTCTCCATCTGTGCAGAGCGCACTAATTGTGACCTTACCTCATCACTGTGAGCCTTGGCACAGTTTTCCACACGTCTATGACCTGATTTCATTACAACCATAATAAACTTTCCTTGGGAGTTTTCATTTAAATTATAAAACAGCCAGTGTGGTGATCCATGCCTGTAATCCCAGTACTCAGGAGGCTGAGGCAGGAGGATTGAAGGCCAACCTAAATTACATAGTGAGATCCTGTCTAAAAAAGCAAAAGAATCCCGGCACTGGGGAGGGTGAGGCAAGAGGATCGTTGCAAGTTTGAGACCAGCCTGGGCTACAAAGTGAGCTCAAGACCAGCCTGACTTGCATAGTGGGACCCTACCTCAAAAAGAATAAAATTAAACAAAACAAAAAATACCCATACAACTATGTTGTATGGTTTTGTTGTTATTGTTGTGGTAGTCTGTTGTGGTAGCCTTGGGCTGAACCCAAGGCCTTCACACTGAGCTATATCCCCAGTCCTTTTTTATTATTTATTTTGAAACAGTATTGCGGAGTCACCAAATTGCCCAGACTGCTCAAACTTGTGACCTTCCTGTCTCAGCTTCTCATAGTGCTGGAATTATAGGAATGCGTGGTCACACCCAGCACAACTCTCTTATGCATATCTGTATCTCTCAAAATATGGAAATAGCAAGTTGCATCCTGTGTTTGTCATTCAGTCAGAGCAGAAAAACCAACCACATACACAAAAGATTTCCCCATCCATCACTTACTCACATTGACCAGGCAAGTGTTGCTTCAGGCAGCACTCAAGGACTTGCATTGTGCTGATGGTGCTGCTATTCATTCATAAACCCAACGAACGTTTATTGAATGTTTCTTGTGCAAGTCTCCGTTGAGAAAGCTGTGTTCATTGTTGCTGTGCTAGGGATGAGACACGGGGCTTCACGCATGCTAGGAAAGTACCAGTAAGCTATACCCCTGGCCCAGGAAGCTGTTTACGTGAGCTAATGCAGCACTGCTCTTCATGGAATTTACAGCTTAGCCTCATGTTGAGTGGCGATTAGAATGGACAG
This sequence comes from Dolichotis patagonum, assembly GCA_004027295.1. Classification (NCBI taxonomy): domain Eukaryota; kingdom Metazoa; phylum Chordata; class Mammalia; order Rodentia; family Caviidae; genus Dolichotis; species Dolichotis patagonum. Next base: position 82,395 of record PVJX010001946.1, on the reverse strand, counting down.
ACTTCCAAAAAGTAAAAGTGTATATTAATTATTGTTTGACCTCATAAAGACCATTTAAAATAGTTCAAATCACATAACTTTTTGGCTTTGATTTTTTGTTTACGTTGCTGATGTTCCACTGTAAGCATTCCAGTTTAAAGTGCCTAAAACCCATCTTGTTCCACTATCTCAACGCGAATCTTCTTTCTGTCTGGTAGTCTAAGATGATGCTCCTGCTCCTGCCGTCAAATTCAAATCCTAGCTTTTGGGACAAAGAGAAGATAGATAGAGGGCTATGTCTTCTCATTCAGAAGACCTGGCCTGCCAATTGTATGTATTACTCCTAGTTTAGTGGCCAGATAGTCACATGACTTCATTTACTAGCTTAGTAAGTCAGGTGAATGATAAGCTTAAGTAAACTGGGGAGCTGACTGGGACCTGTGTTATTTTTAGAGAGTAGAAGTCTGCTTAGTCAGGAAAATGAAGTAGGAGAAGTAGGGAAGTAAGTGCAGATAATAGCAAAAGAACATTCCAGGCAGATGAATTAGTGCAAAGGAACAGAGGTAAAAGCAAATGTGTTGTCTCCTAGAAATGAAAAAGTATCAGTTGACTGGTATGACTCACAGGAGTGGGAGAGGAGGGTCAGAGATCAGATGTAAAGGGCCTTTTCCTTTGATGACATGGAGAGCCATTGGAAAGCTTTGAACAAACAAGCAACTTGTTCCACCTTCTGTATCTAGTGAGGGCTGCTGACTGCTGTTGTTTGGAGGACCCACTACAAAAACATGACACCAAGGGGGAGCAGAGCTAGTTAGGGACCAAAGCAAGAGGCCCAGTGAGACGGGTAGCAGGGGAGATGTTTGCAGGAACTGAGAAGTGAGGCCCCGTGTACATTTTACCAGAAAGAAGTAGAATATATTTGGGTGGCTGTTACAGAAAAACAAGAGTGAAAGGTGATTCCAAGATTTTAGACCAAGAAAATGGAAGGATAAAGTTTGTATTTACTGAGATGGAAGAGGCCATTTACTGAGATGGGAAAGTTTATGAGGGAGCAATTAAGAGTTTTGTTTTGGAGTTTGAGGAACCTATGAAATATCCCAAGGAACATGTTGAATAGACCGCTGGAGATGCAAATCTAGTGTCACAGGAAGTTTGAACGGGAGATACAAATTTTAGATTCATTACTAAAGTAATAATATTTAAAGACACACGGAACTAGGTACAATAAACTGGAGTGTAAGTGTTGGTAAAACGTTGAGTTACTTGTTAACTGCAATTGCCTCTTGCCCCAAGTATTTTATAACCAATGTTCCTCTCTCAGTGTAATCAAAAGCCTAAATGTATTTTATCACACTGTAGGTCAACACAAAATAACATTCTAACTGCAAGGACATTGATGGAAACAGAAAATATTAATTGCTACCATCTATCAAGCGTGTTGTCAAGTACTTTCCAAGGTGTTTTGTTTATCATCTCTGATTTTCTAAAAACCTAGAAATGCAATACCTTAGTTCAGTCTGCTATAAAAAAAATTCCATATACTGTGTAACTTTTTTTTTTTTTTTTTTTTTTTTTTTTTTTTTTTTTTTTTTTTTTTTTTTGTTTGAGTACCAGGGATCAAACTCACGACCTCATGCTTGTCAGGCAGGCACTTAAGCCACTGAGCTAAATCCCCAGCCATACTGTGTAACTTAAAGAACAGAGATTTATTTATAGTTCTGGAGGCTTGAAGTCCAAAATTGGTGTGTTAACATGCTCGGGTTCTGGTGAGAGCCCTCTTCCTGATTTGCTGTGTCCTTTTAAAGGGGGGGGGGGGACAGTGCTTTCCTGTTCCTCTCACTTTGTTTCTTTTTTCTTTTCTTTTTTTTGAGACATGGTCTCACTATATAGTTCACACTGACCTTGGACTTACTATGTAGTCAGGCCAGTCTCCTGGCAATCCTCCTGCCTCAGCCTTCTCAGTGCTGGGAATACAGGCGTGTGTTCCTGTCTCTTTTTGTAAGGAAACTAAACCTATTATAACATCTATACCCTTTTGACTTAATTATGTCCCAAAGACTGCAGGTCCTAATACCACACCATTGGGGTTTAAGGTTTCAGCATATGAACTCAGGAAACAAAAACAAGTAAATTATATTATCTTGGCTTGATTTGTAAAGAAACTGAAGTGTTAAGATCAAATACTTTGTCTAAAGTCATGCTGCAAATGGCAAAATAAATACTTGAACTCAAATTTTCTGAATGCATTGTCTGCTTTTCCATTGAGTGAAATTAAGCAGGTCAAGGCAAGAAAGTGGAAGTGTTTGCCAAGAAGTACTTCTAAAGGAGAGCAGAGAAATGCAAAGCAGGAAAAAAAAAAAAAAAAGGAGGAACTGCTTGAGGGGAAGAACCACATCATAATCACATTTATATGGCCCACATTTCCTAAATTAGCATCTTAAAAATATTAACTGAATGCAGATGTGACTCTAACCAATCAGACTTCCTCCGATGCACTTCTTGGGACTACTAGTGTACCTACTGATTAGGAAAGAAGATCTCTGTTCCATTCAGCCCCATCTCTCACTGCTAACCCCGTGCCACTGTGACAGTCTGGGTGTGGTGTATGATTGAAGAAAGGTTTTGCGGGCAAAGAAGACAATATACAGTAATTCAGTTTCCTTTGTCATAAGTTTGAAAACCTAGTTTTTCTTTAAGCTTTGAAACTTAAGCTGCAATTCTGTTTTAAGAGAAATGTTTACAATTTGGCTAATTAAATTCCCTTGAATTATTAAATTGCATTTATACATTCATTGCATTCAATCTCCTTTTAAAAATACTTGAGTTGTTCAACAAAAGAATTGTAAGTAGTTAAGCAATGCTTATAAATATAATTATAAAATGCAAATCTTAAATTCTCTTGAACATCTCAAAAATGTTTACAGATTTAGTAAGAGTCTCATATCCTTTCACTTAAAATCACATATCTAAATCAATTATTTCTAATTTAGATGTTTCAATCTGCTATCACACGGATAATCTATTAGTTTTGCTGAAATGTGAAATTAAAGATTACAAAGGGTTAAAATGCCAACTACAAATACGCACAAATATTTGTAAGCATAAATTTAATTTGATTTGTTGCTTTCATTAGCTTTGTGCTTTCCCAAATCCAAAAGAAACTTAGGTTTTAATAATTCTTGTGGCTCAGGTGAATTGGGGTACTATCACAGTTCAAGGTGCTATCACACAGTGTATGAGGTGGGTGGTTATAAACTACAGAGATTAATTTTTGATAGTTCTGGAGCATGGGAAGTCCAAGACCAAGGAGCTGGGAGGTTTGCTGTCTAGTGAGGGACCATTTCCTGATTCATGCACGCTGCTTCCTTGCTGTGTCCTGTTCTGGTGAAAAGGGCACACCAGCTCCTCCTCTCGCGTGACTAATAAGGACACTAATCTACTCATGAGAACTCCCAAAGCCCTATCTCCTACCACCACCATCATCTTTGACATTAGAATTTGTTTTTTTTGTCTGGCTGATTGGTGCTGTGTTTTGTTCATTTCTTTGTTTTTGAGTCAGGGTCTTGCTATGTAGTCCATACTGGCCTTGAACTCTCTATGTAGTACAAGCTGGTCTTGAACTCACAGTGATCCTCCTGCCTCAGCCTCCCAAGTGCTGGAATTACAGGTGTGTGCCACCATACTGCGTGTTTTTATTTCTTGGTCATTTATTATTTACTTTATTTTTGAAGATCAAGGTTCAGAAATGCAATCAAATAGGCTTCCTAATGTTTTCCTTCCCCTAAAATCCAGTGGTGGTGAACCTACAGGATATGTGCAACAGTGGGCTGTTTGTGCTACCAAAAGCTCTGAACCGTTCTCCCGCAGAGTTTATCCTATGAAGCCATCAGCAGAACTGAGTAGTTAAGAGCCCTTCCCAGCAGGGGAGACTCCTCACCCAGGTGTAAAGAGCAAGAGTATGTTAGGTCCCAAGGCAAGGCCTCTCCAAAAAGTGACTGTAAAGTCACTAACGCCTTGTACTCACTGCCTTCTTTGGGGGGAAAAAAACACAATGGAAAGACAGCACAGGACTCCTGCGAGGGCACAGGAGTTCACTATCCTCTGTGTATACCGTTCTATTACTGTAAGAGTTCTCTCAGCAGCTAACCAGGAAGACTGGTGCCAGTACTGAGTCTACTACTATAATCAAACAAAACAAATTTGGTCTTACACATATTTAGCAATAGATACAGCAGCCTCAGGGATAGGTGAGAGAACAGAGAAATTGGATTCTAGGTCATTCTCTCCCCTCATTGCTGTGTGTTTTTAGGCAAGGCTTTGAGCAACTCAGAAGCCACGTTTCTCTTATTGATAAAACTGGAACTTCATTGTTCCAGAGAAGATACTCAAATTATTCATCAACTGGTTTTATGTGGCTACCAGCCCAACAGAATGGATCGCAGGTATAGCATGCCAGACCGTGCTGCTAATTGGCCACCTCATAGTTGATGTCTCTCATTTAGCCAACATTTACTAATGCCTACTCTGAGCCAGTTGTTTCACAGGCCTGTTGTGTGCATTAAATTAAATGTTTGTCAAATTAGATCATAACCTCCATACAAAAGTGTTCTAGTCAGTTTATTGTTCTATGTACTAAAAGACATAAAGCACAAAGAAGGTGAGAAGCCTCCTACACCCACTTCACTAGTTCTGCAGTTTTGCGGTGGCCTGGTGGAGCCTGGGAGCAGACTCCACCTCGAGCTGTCTATAAGGAAGTAGAGGTCCAGGCTGAGACCAGCCATGACACAGCTTAACATCAGAACATCAACAGTAACAAGAACTAGCATTTCACAGAGTACTAACCAGGTGTTAGGCCTTGTTCAAAGCAACTTTATGCAGATTAACTCATTGAATTGTTACTACAGCCTGGTGAAGTAAGAACTGTTATTAGCCTGTCTCTACACACAAGGAGACCAAACCATAGGTCAGTTAAGTGACCAAGGTCCCTTAGCTGGTAAATATAAGAATGGAATTTTCACCCAGGTGAAGCTCATGCCTGTAACCACCAGTACACACAGCAGACAGATCCAGTGTTGGCACGAGGGTTGGGAAGAGCTGATGGGGTGCTGGCAGACAGAGGGCATTACGGATCACCAGGCTGCGCACGGAGATTGCACAAAGCCTCATGTGGGCCACAGATGTCATAGCTCAAAGGAGTCCCAAAGAGTAGACCTCTCTTGCTGTTGCTGCAAAAATACACAAGGTCCTGAGCTCCAGAAGCTCCTGGCAGATGGGAACCCTTGATCCAGACAGTGAGAACGTGGGTACCCACAGCCCGGGGACAGGCAGGTCTGTTCGTGGCCATATAATGGAAGCCAGGAGAAGGTGCCTAGAGAAGACGGGAGGGGGACATCAGCGATTCTTCCTTCCAGCTGGGAGAAAGCACTCAGTCTGATGAATTTTACTCTCAGGAGACAGAGTAGCTGTGCTTAGTGAGGAAATCACCCTGAAGCAGAGGACAAGGGCAGTCCGTCCTTTCTAGAGAGGATAAAGATGGGCAGAAGGCAGAGAAAGGCCAGTAGGAACCTCTGAAGCCAGGGTTAGCCAGATTGACCTGTGTGATGTTAACTATTTTAGGTTTTGGGAGACTTGTGTTTTTTTGTTGCCCCCCTTTTTCCTTTCAGTCTTTAAGGAGCTAGATTTATTCTGTGGGTTAGAATCTGCTGATTTCTACTGGAAATATTGGTAAGCCTGAATCCAATCCCACCCTTGTCTTTAGTGTTGACTGCTTAACTGGATTTAGGAAAGCACTCTTATTTATTAGAGGGAGGAACTCAGATGAGGAAAGGGCCGTGAAAGCTGACTATGGAGCTGCTTCGTGAAACCCAAGGTATGTTCCACTGAGGTGCTTCAGAACTAACTCTGTTTGGCAACCCAGAGGTTTGCTTTGGAGACTTTTATGCCATGCACAGCTGCACACATGAGCAACTCTGCAAGAATTACATTTCATGCCACATTCCATTTGGGAACCAGTGCCCAAGACAACATCACAGAGCAGTGAAACTCGGCATTACTCTATAGCAGGGAACATGGCGTAGCAATCTTTCCTTCTCAGTGCCTGAATACTGCGATGTCTTTGGAAAGAGTTTGGATGAAGAAGGCAGTGTACCTCCTAGTAAACTGAACTTCCAGTTACAATGTCCCCTTTAAGGAGCCCAGGTTTGCAATGAGAAAGCGCAGCTATTAGGACAAGTAACTGAGGCCAAAACTGTCTGTCCCATGCCCAGACATAAAACAGTCTTCACTTTGCCCTTGAAAGTGAATGCTAACCACCTCTCCTGTCCCACCTTGGTATTGGGGATTGAACCCAGAGTCTCTGCACTGAGCAACATCCCCAGCCCTTTTTAAAATTTTTCATTTTGAAACAGGGTCTTACCAAGTTACTCTGGCTGTGTTCAAATTTAGAGTCCTCCCGCTTCAGCCTCCCAGAGTGCTAGAATAATAGTTACTCACTAAATAACACAATTCTTAACACACGTGTGCTTTTAAGGTAGGGAGGCAGAGGGGAGTTTCTTTAAAAATGCTTTTACCTAAAAATTGATAGAAAGTCATGACTTTCAAATAAGTGTTAGAACTTTCCAATGCGTTTAACTTGAGTTATTGTGTCCAAGTGACTGCTTATAATGAAATGGAGGAAGGTTATTGGTATGAGGCTAAAGACAGAAGTTTTTAATAGGAACATGAAGGTTAGGAAGAAAAAACAAGAACGGAGACAAATACCCAGAGAAGAAGCTTTGTTCTCCTGTAGCTTAGTGCCCTGGCACAGGAAAAACCCTGGAAACAGTTTCACCTATTCCACCTATTGCCTGGAGTCTGCTTGAAGGCTTTCTGGGGAGGCACCTACTGAGCCTGTTACTCTGCCCTTTGACCAGCAGCCCTTTGAGATCTCTGATAAAGGCTACTATATTGACTGAAGCATGTCTACTACACTTTAGACAGTGAAAAGAGAATTGCACCACAATAAATTTTAGGATTATGCTTTCTGGATAGTATGATTATGTTTTCTTAGATAGTAAGAGACTATCTACTGGGGGTATGCTGGAAAATTAATAACTGGAACTTTGAGCTAAATTTTATCTTGGAAATTTCTAGTCCAGTGAATTGATCACAAATACGCATATAAGGAAATTAGCTCTAGCCACAGTGTCTGCCATCTCCAGTAACCTCCTCTGTGTCTCTGAATACTTTCTGGATTTCCTCCAAATCATGTACACAAGGCAGCGTTCAAACCGACAACGCCCTCGCTGCACTGAAGTCATGTGCTTGGCCACTGCCCAGCCCTTCATCTCATCGTGTGTGTACTCTGCCCCGCCAGCTCCTTCCAGTCCATCAAGCACTCAGCTCCCTCCCTCTGCCAAGCCTGGGCCTTGGGAGTGCCACGGCCTGGGACCATGTCCCTCCCCTGTTGGTCCCAGCCTCCATAGCCTGCCTTCCCCAGTTAACCCTGGACTTCCATTCCTCCTCCAGGTCTCATGGTCCAAGCACCACCTCCTTGGGAAGTCTGCACTGACCACTTTTTGACCTTGCCTGATTTCTCTATGATTCATGTGTTCTGTTTTTGTGACAGGACTCTGCTCCTTGTCCATGCTAAAAACGCAGTCCTACAGAGCAGCTCTTCTGCATGTATTTGTCTGATTACTTAATTTATAGCCTTATCTCATCCTCTAGACCATGAACTTCTTGGTGGCAAAGATTATGCTCCTTTTATTCAGGAATAAGGTGCAGAATAATCTTTCAAAGTGGGCTTACTATTACGATATATACCTGGAACAGCAGGTCAGCTTTTCATTTGGAATTGCTGAAAATGTTATCAATCAGTTTACTATTTATATAATTGACCAAAAAAATACAACTAACCAGTGCATATGTGTGATGCAAGCTCCTCAGTCTGCTAAATTGCTAGAAAAATGAGAAACAAAACTATTGGATAAACTTTGAACATTGCTTGGAAGAGTCAGTTCACTGTTGGATTGTTGGGGGAGTAGTTGGCGAGTTATTTTTATAACTTAACAAGGAAACACCATGGGGTTTTAAAACAAGAGAGAAATTTAAAACAATTTTTGTGGTATGGGCCAAGCATTTAGGGAATACTGACCAGACTCCCTGTCCCACCCCTGCCCTGGCCGGCCTCCAGGAGCAGGCATGCCAGCATTGCAGGTAGCCCAATGGACTGAAATATTAAGGAGTACTTAAAAGAGAGCATTATAAAAGCACATTCCAAATATGGAAGGATCCTTTCTATAATCTTTTTAAAATGTGATTACCAATAAGTAAGATCCATCTCCATACCTTAACAATTTCTTCACCCTGAGTAAACATGTAGTAAGACACTTTCTAAAGTAGATAATCTCAAATACATACACATATGATATGCGTATATATATATCATATATATAAATCACATTATATATATATATATATATATATATATATATATATATATATATATTAGCCATGGCCAACCGGATTTAGTAAAAACTTAAAGGAGCTGCTCCAGCTTGATTTAATTTAAAACAAATATGTAATAACATGTAAGCAAATGCTTACAAAGGATTCATAATAACCAAAAAGTTTAATGAACAGTATTTCATTTTTCCCCCCACAGGAATGAGAGAGAATTGAAAGTGCCAAGCAAAGTAGCAGTGGTATTCAGAGCTCTGGCTAACTTTGAATTTGAGTTCAAATTTTTGAACTAAAACCTTCTCAAAACCAGTGCTATAAAAAGAAAAAAAAAAATGCTGGTAACTGGAACAGACATCTCAGTTAATGCACACGCACACACACATGAGGGAGGAAAATAGAGTTTAGGGATTTGTTACTTTTATGTAGACATTATTTTCTTCAACCATAGTTTTGTGTTCAGCATTCATAAAATAATTATTTACAATTTCAGCCAAATAACACCACATTCCTGCGGAGCTTTAGAAAATGACTTGTGGGGGCTAATAGGAAATGGGGATGGAACAAGTGTGCAGGGGCTTTGTTCTATTTAAAAGAACTGACTGGTTTTAGAAGGCTCACAGATCACTATTTATGTCTCCTACCCTTCCACCCACTCCTTTCAAGCTCTTAATTTCACTAGGACTTCTTGCATTACCCTAGCTTTTTAAATCCACTGCTTCCCACTGTTTTCCAATCAAATGTTTTCTCTGTTTGTAGGGACCTTAAAAAAGACGGGCTGAGACATGGTGGACCAGGACATTATTCACGCAAACTGACCTCAGTTCTCCTAGATCAGGCGTGGCTTAGTTGCTACCTTAGCACCAGTCCCCTTTTATGCATGCCCACCCTCTCCTGCTGTGAGCTACCAGAAAGCAAGCTTCCAGCTCAGTGAAGGTCATATTTTTTCCTCGAATCAGTGCTCAGCACTGAGGAACACTTGTTTGTTTCCTACCTAAATATCTTCTAAAAGTCTATCTGGTGGCAACTTACTCTAGCCTGTTGTGTTTCACCCCAAGCCCTTCATAGGGAGGCCAAGCCACATATGTGCTATGCTTTTGCTTACGTTCCCTGATCATAGCATTTGTGTTGCCCTTCCTGAAGCCCTAGACATGGTCACAGGGTGAGGAACGCCCTGACCTGCATCCTGTCCAAAGAGGAAGACCTACTTTTGAACTGGATCTCCCTGACCCCTTTCCTGGGGACAAAGCTTTGCCTTTTATAGATATCTCGACAGCGCTACTTTTTTTGATTTTCTCTTTGTCGTATCAGTCTTTGTTATCTCACCAATGCTGACTTCACTCTTTGTCTACTAGGCTTCTACTGTACTTTGAGTTTGTTTTGTCATCAGCGCTGCTTCTCAGTTTTAATGTGAATCCTTTGAATCTGTTTTGGCCCAAAAGGTTGTTAGTTGCCTATTAATGCTTTTTTGATTTGCCTCCTGTCACTCTAGCTCTGCACTCTCCCCCAACATCCTCACACACATATGCACACATACACATTACAGAGGAAGTATTCCGATCACTTTTTACATGACTAGGAACGCAGATTCCTTTTCTATTAACAGGACCTAACACTGATGTCCACAGGGTAATAATGAGGGATAGCAATAACTTTATCCGCAAAGAGATTCTGCTCCAGGTAGGGTGTCAAAGGTTGAGTTACCAATGACAGATTTGCTTTCTATCAACAAAGAGCTCTCCCCAACTCTAAAACTTCCTGTTACCCACCTCAAATCCTACAATGATGGACAGTTCTATCAACAAGTTTTTATAATGCCACTTCCTGTGAGCAAAAAAGAAACCCACTTTCTACCTCTTTTCTTCTGTGTATGACTGTCTTCCCAGTATGACGCCTTTTCCAGGGTACTGCACTTATCCCGTACCAGAGGGTAGTTCCTAGTAACTCACGTGCTTGGCTCCAGTCCCTTAAAAGGGAACCCAGATTTCACAATGCAGCATCTCAAATGCTACTGTCTTAGAAAGAATCTTGTAGCAGCACTAAGGCTTATTAGATACTGAGATGAGCAATGGAAGAAGGCTTAGAGATTCTTACTCCCTGGAGATCTTTAAAAGCAAAATGAATTCTCATCTGTCTGGGATGATTATGTAGGATACTCCTGGTAGGCCAGGGGGATAGACTAGCTCATCATCCACACATAATATTTATTAAACTCCTGGGCATTCATGATGCTGTCCCAGATTCCATATATATTAAAAGATGATTTTAAAAATAAAGCCCCTACTCTCAAGTAAGTTTTTGCCTAATGAAATAAAAGCATTTTATGGCATACAAATAACATAATGAATGTCAACAGTGCCTTAATTTCTCAGATCATATTGGTTGCTTATTTTCTTTCACCTCTCTTACTCCTTTGGTTGAAGCTACACAAAGCAAGATTTTCAGTGAGCATTCTTCTAGCCTGTATTTTCCAGGAGCTTGTGAATGATGCAGAATGCAAGCAGATATCAAAAGAATTAAGTGGGGCAGAAAGCACACAGTGGCCTCAGTTCTATCATGCAGAAAGCAAGAGGCTGCTGGGTTTGGTCTCAAAGGATCCTTCACTTTCTAACACCCTGGGATTCTAGGTCAGGGAGTAATTAATGTCAAAGGGAAAAGAAAGACTGTAAGGAGGTAGGAAGAAAGCAGAGTATTGAATACTTTCCCCTTCAGAGCCATAAAATATTGACCAGGAGTCTATTTGAGGCCAGTTTTTTGGTAAACAAATGAGGCAGTGTTCTTTGAGAGCCAGCAGTGTCACAGAAATGCCCCCTGGCTGAGAAGTGCACGTTTATAGGCAGGCATCGTTAGAACCGGGTCATACTCAACCCATTCCCTGAGCAAAGCACATGATGTAGCCCCACGTGTTACCATTCTCAGATCTACGCTGTCTAAAATGTAGAGAGCCCAGAAAGGCCACGTTGAATAGACATTTATACATTCATTCCCGTGCCCCTGTAAGAAAGTCTTTTCTCAGCTACCTCCTTTGTCCTTCTCACTCAGGACTGCAGTGTCATGGAGAGACCCAGCCAGCTCACATGTCCTCTGTGCCCATTCTGTGTAGCCAGTGGGAGCAAGGACCTGCGTGGAGCCTCTGCTGCACCAGGTGCAGATCTCACAAAAGGGAGGACGCTGGATTGCAACCTGCCTCACAAACTGGACCAGGGCCCATCTAACAAGGCAGCCCTGGAGCCGTGGGAGATGCAGAGCGTTCTACTCACGTCTCTGTATAAAACAAAGAACTGGTGAAATGTGCTTTATGAGTTTCTCTCATGTCTTTGCCATAAAAAGAAAAGTCCAGGCAACTTTCCAGTTAACTTTCAGGAAAGCTGCTGTTGTGTACACGAAAAGTTACTGTAACGTATTCCTCGTGTTTGGTTTATTGGGTATTTCCCTTTTCTAGGCATACACAGGTGGCTAGTGAGGTGGCTTTTTTAATGCAATGAAGTTCTTTTTTTATTCTTTTTTATTGGTACAGGGGATCGAACTCATGACCACACGCTTGCAGGGCAGGCACTTAATCTGCTGAGCTAAATCCCCAGCCCCTGCAATGAAGTTCTTTGATTGAAATATCTTTCTGCTGCTGCCTTAGTATGAGAGGAGTGAATAACTATGGACTAATTCCTGGACCATTCCCATCTACTCACTTCATGGGCTTTACAATTTTTTGCCACATTTTTAAAAAATTTAAATTTTTATTCATACATATTTTCAATGTAGTGATTACATTTATCAAAGGGAATTGGTCCATGTACATAACGCATCTTATTTTTAACTAAAATGTACTGAATTTACTTAAGCAAACAAATGTAGAATGTATATTTAATTTTCTGATAATTCAGTTAACTACTGTAAGGAAGAAAGATGTTTAACTTGTTTCACTCAAAATGAATATACAAATATAGTCCCAGGTTGATCAGTATATAGTTGATCAAGTCTGCTTTACTTAGTTTTTTATTTTAATCTCCTATATGACTTTAGTAAACATTTAAAGTAAGACTCTTAAATTATAATTTGAGGGCCGGGGATTTAGCTCAGTGATGTAAGCACCTGTCTGGCAAGCGCAAGGTTGTGAGTTTGATCCCCGGTACCAAAAAAAAAAAATAAATTATATCTTGATTGCCAGGCATGGCGGTGCAGGTCTGTAATCCCAGCACTCAGGGGGCTGATGCAGGAGGGTCACCATGAGTTCAAGGCCAGCCTGGGTTACATAGTGGGCTCAAAGCCACCCTGTACTACGCAACAAAAATCTGTCTCAAAAAAAAACTATAGTTTTATCTAGTAGTTAACATTTTAGGCTTCCAAATACATTATAAAACTAAATGACTTTCAACACTAAATGATTGATCTGTTTTTTAAATATATCATTTTAGGGGCTGGGGATTTAGCTCAGAGGCATAAGTGCCTGCCTTGCAAGCGCGCCATCGTGAGTTCGATCCCTGGTACCGGTAAAAAGAGAAAAGAGAAAAAACAAACAAATAAATAAATAAATAATAAATATATCATTTCTTACCAGGTGTGGTAGTACATGCCTGTAATCCTACTACTCAGGAGGCTGAGACAGGAGAATTGCCGTGAGTTTGAGGCCAACCTGAACGTGTAGTGAGATCTTGTTTCAAAAAAAAGCAAAAATGTGTAATTTGTTTTAGGAGATAAAAGTTAAGCTTCGCATAATTTGCCGTTAAACCGCTATCCTTTTTTTGGGGGGGGGGAACCCAGGATCAAACTCACAACCTCCCACTTGCCAGGCAGGCGCTTACACTGCTGAGCTAAATCCCTGGCCCCTAAACAGCTATACTTTAAGGAATGGTTTTTCCAAAGTTTCTGATAGTGTTAGGGGATTTAAATATAAGAGAGTGGATAATAAATAGATTCTCCTGCCAGATGTTTAGTAGTTATTCCCAGTTTCAGAAATGGAACTCATTTTATTCCCTCATAGTCAGCTGTTAATGGTTCCAGTTTTAAGAGACAAATGTACACAAATGAACTCTTACTGCTCGGGAACGTACAGAGCAGAACAAGGCTTCCGTTGGCTACTGCAAGCCCCTAGGATCAGGCTGACTTAATAAATGCAAGAGGAAAGAGGCTAGGGCCAGAGATTTAGCTCAGCAGTGTTAAGTGCGTGCCTGGCAAGTGTGAGGTTGTGAGTTCGATCCCAACTCTTTTTCTTTTTTTGGTGCCAAAAAAAGAAAAAGAAAAGAAAAGACAAGACAAGACAAGACAAGAAAATGTCTGTAGGGCTGGGGATGTTGCTCAGCGGTGCAGTGCCTGCCTGGCAAGTGTGAGGCCCTGAGTTTGGTTCCTGGTACCAAAAAGAAAATAGTAATTAAAAAAAAAAGGAGCGAGGCTAAGGCTCCAATTTTCTTCTGAGCTTTTAGTTTTTGAACAATTTATTTAACCAGTCTAAACATGTAGTCCCTTTGTTTACTATCTGAGAATAAGATCTACCTTGCAGAGTATTTGTAAATACTATAACTCTAATATAAATTATTAATCATATTATTTTTGACAGTGGATGTGTAATAAATGGTTAGCTGGATTTTGCTTCTTCCCAAGACTTTAAATTCCTTGAGAATAAGAATTACAGCCCCTGGTATAGGTTTATCCCAGCTTGCTTGTAGTCAATATACGTTGAAAATTTTTTCTTTTTTCTTTGCTTCTTTTCTTTTTTGAGACAGGGACTTGCTGTGTAGTGTAAGATGGCCTTGAACTCAGGCAGTCCTCTAGTCACAGCCTCGCAAGTACCGAGATCACAGGCATGTGCCACCACGCCCAGTGAAAGTTTCCTTTTTGAAAGATTTTAACAGCAATCTTTTCTCTAGAGTTTAGGCATTTTATCTGATTTTTCTTTCCCTCAAACTTCCTAAAATCTAATTTCCTGGTGTCTTTCTTCTTTTTCCTGGTATCAATGCACTTTTTATATTGTTAGATATCCCCATATCTAAGGTGGGTTGGGCACTTTCTGCTCAGAACATTGTATAACTCGTTTCTCTCTCCCTTTTTTTTGGTTTGAATTAAATTCTAACCAATTCCAAGTAGCAGTTTTTCTGGTTGTTTCCTCTACCATATGTGAAAACAACTGGTTTATGAGTTCCTAGTTTATTGGATGGCTTGCTTTTCTTATGAGAGCTCTAATAGATGCCCTCCTAGCAGAAGCCTTTTCCTACTGTGTCTTCCTTGTTTCAATTTTGCATTTTGTTAAGGGAACGTGAAGTTATAAGATTTAGCCTGTTAAGACAAATTTTCCATTAATAGGCTAGCATAGGTTTAAAGTATCAATTTTGTCTGTTCTCTTCTTTTTTTAGAACTTTTCCTCAGATTCTAGGATTCAGTATCATTGCATTCTTGCCCTCATTCATCTGCTCATGAAAAACAAAGCCAATTATTTCAGGCGTATCTGTTTCTTAAGACAAGCCTCAGGCCTGGGCTTAGCCTGTTTTTCCCTTTGATTGAGTTAGGAATATTTTCAGTTGCAAGTAACAGAAAACCAACTTTTAAATGGACTTTAAGCAGTCGTTGTTTTGATTATTGTTATTCTCACTCTTCTTCAGCAATAAGCAATTGATATCTACCATATTAGAGTCATTGTCTCTTTTGGCTTTTCCTTTGGGTTTGTTACCTTCAATCTCAGAAGGCTGCTGTGGTTAGAAAGGCATCGTAACCTGCCTTCAAGCCAGGAAGAAAGCATCAGGTAAAACTAGTTATGTCTCTCTGTGTTTTTGTTTTTGTTTTTTTAAGATAGGGTCTCACAATATAGTGCAGGCTGGCCTTGAACTTGCTTATGTAACCCAGGCTGGACTCAAATTCACAGCAGTCCTCCTGCCTCAGCTTCCCAAGTGCTGGGATTATAGGTGTGTATCACCATCGCTGGCTTGTCTATGTTTTTATTTTAAACTGGGAATTGAGCTCATGACTTTGCACTTGCCGGGCAGGCGCTGATATATCCCCTACCTTGTGGATCTTTTATACCAAGGAAACAAAAGTATTCCCAGGAGCCCCTAGGAAACCTCCTCTTACCTCTAATTGACCATTATGTGTCACATGAACCTGCCTTGCAGCAAGGATATTAGGAAAAGGTTAGCTTTTTTCAGTTATATAATGAAACACAGCAAGAAAGTCTGTAAGGACTCTTGGGCCAGTCAGACCGTAGCTTCCTGCACAACTTTCAAATATAAACTGTCAGGGACTTGACATACCTGTGTTGCTGGCATTATCCTAGACCTAGACCATTGTTACTCATGATTCTTTTCAAAACCAAAAAGTATTACAAACAGTGAAATCTGGTATTCATTGCCAGTGGGTTTGCCAAACTATGTTAGCTAAACTTGCCAGATCAAAAGAATCTCTTGAAATACATATTAAACAAAAAGACAAATTTCTTGGATTTTCCCCCAGAATAAATTGAGTTGTCCTAGAAGTAGAATAGGAATTTATAAAAAAAATGTTAAAACATACCAGTGGATTTTTGTTATCACTGAAATTTGAGCATTATTGGCTTTTCCTAGTTGGCTTGCTGCTCCCTTGGGGCAGACGTGTTGGAGCAAAGGATCGGTCCAGTGCTGTGGCTACGATAGACCTTAGGATATTCTGAATGACTAGGTTATATTTCTGGACCCGTGGAGTCATATGTCTCACATATACCCTTTGGTCTTCATTCTCACCGTTTTTACTGAGATCTGTCGTCTCCATAATCTCATAATCTCAATTCCTAAAATTGTTCCTCAAGAAGTTTCCATAATTTTAGTCTCTATCTTCCTCCTTTCTTTCTACTCTCATACCACACAGTCCATTCCATGTTTTGATAGTTCAACTTCCCTGTTTAAGAACTATAATGTGTCCCTAATAAATATCTATTTAATCTACTCAACTTCAGGATTACTTTTCTCCTGTCAGTAATCAGTCTATTTAGTGCTTCTATTCTAGTCAGTGCTACAGTGGTATCCTGGTTCATGAACTTTATTTTTTCCATGTCTCCAGTCACCAACTAAGTTGAATGAAAACCAAATCATATTCAACAGTTAAGGTCAATGTTGACCTTATGGGGAAATTTGATTCAGTTCTCATTCAATTTGGTTTGCAACCAGGATTGTGAAAAGAATTAAGTTCATTGGGCCAGGGATTTGGCTCAGTGGCATAAGTGCCTGCTTGGCAAACGTGCGGTCATGAGTTCAATCCCTGGTACTAAAAAAAAAAAAAAAAAAGAATTTGTGAACTGAGGTCCCACTGTATTTTGTTTAATTTGCTAATATACAAGTGGGTCAGATGCTATCGACAGGTATCTTTCATGAATCTCCACAGTTTTGCAAGGGCTAGAAACCTGGGAACAGTTCTCATTTTCTTTTCTTAGCAGGATTTCAGATACACGTGAACTCCAAGTTACTATATTAGTGAGAGATTTGGAAGGCAGAAGAGAGCCAGCAACCATCCTTGGCTTTTTTCTGCTAGTGGTTATGGGCAGCCCTTGAAGTCAGCAGGGTTTCCAGCAGCCTCCAGATTCTGGAAGCCGGAAGCGCTTTGATGTTCTGTGTAAGGATATGTCAGGCACCACCCTGCCCACCAGGGAAGCTACAGAGAAAGCAAATAGTAAGTCAGAGTAGAAACAAACTCTCATTAACATGTTTTTATGTGCCAACACCTTCCCTTTCTTTTTAATATGAGATTGGAAGGAACTGAACAGAACATAGCACAGGAATTTGGAGACCAAGGTGTTTTTAAATAGTAAATAAATAGTTGGCTATCAAACCAAGAGTTGTTTTTAAATGCTTTTCTCTAAGTAAAATAGTATAATTTTAGCTTAAGAGATAATTATACTTGATAATGAAATGTTTACAAAAAATCATAGTAGGGTCAGTTACTTAGTTCAGTGGCCCAAGTGCCTGCTTGGTGAGTGCAAAGTCATGAGTTCAATCTCTGGTACAAAAACAAAAACAAACAAACAAAAAACCATACTAAATATTATGGGAATTTTACACATTTTACTTGCTATATATTGATCTGAATGGGAAAATTACAGAGTGACATTTTGGATTCTTCATATTGATATACTTAAAAAGTATATTTAAAAAGTGTATTTCAATAATGAGTCCACTCTAGGTTCAGTGTGCTGGCACATGCCAGTAATCCCAGGAGACCAAGGAAAGAGGATCCCAAGTTTGAGACCAGCCTGTGTAGTTTAGTAACACCTTGTCTCAAAATGAAATGAAAGGAACTGGAAGACATAGCTCATTGGTAGAGCAACAATGCTGGGTTTAATCCCCAGTACCTTTTACCCCCCAAAAAAGGGAAGAAAGAAGGAATGATTCTACTCTACCTGCCCATTCTGATAATAGAATTTTCCAGATAATTAAAATAAAAATATGCATTCATGGGCCTATTGTGGTATTTAACTAGGTCTTAGAGGGCTTTTAAAAAATTATGTTTAGCCATTTGTGGTGGCACACACCTGGGACCCCAGCAGTGCAAGGCTGCGGTAGAAGGATTGCAAGTTCTAGTCCCACTGAGGCAACTCAGTGAGACCTTGTCTCAAAATAAAAAACAGAGGTGATACAGCACCCCTGAGTTCAATCCCAGTGCCACAAAAAACAACTTTATATCCTTTTCCTTAAGAAATGAAAATTTAAGTACGTATATAGCTCACATTGCAAAACCCACTGTAAGTACACATTCATATTACAATTAGTTAAAACAACAGAGCTTAAGTAAAAGTCCCTTTACAGGGAGTGTCCCCCAGCCCCTTGCACTAGTGGGAGACTGGTGTTTCTTTAATTAATATTAAATTCTTTAATATTGGTGACAATATTTGTTGATAACATTTTAAATCATTAAACGTTTTCTAACCTTAAAACTTTAATGATTTACTACATTGATTCTAAGAGATGAAGAATAATGAACAGAACTTATATTATAATGACTTTGTAAATATTGTTCATTGCCAAGATAAACAACCGCATGTATTTGCTTACCTACTTTTCCAGGGTGACAACACTGGAATAGTCTTTAAAATTAAAACATTCTTCCTGTTCCATCCTACCAGCTGCTTAAGATCATGAGACATTTGAAAATGTTAACATCATACATTTTATGGAGTTTTATTTTTATTTTTCCTAGAGTTGCTAATTACCTGTCTCATTTTGTTTCTTCTGCTATGTATAAGAATCTACAACATAGGTGCACTATAATTTACTTCACACTTTCAATATTGTTGAACAGTTAGATTGTTTTCCTTTTTTTCTGTATCAGTAGTGCTTCACTTAATGTCTTGCTCGTGTATTTTGCATACATAAAAATTTCTGTAAGAAATCTCAGGGTAGAATTGGTGGACTGAAGATGTGTATTTCAATAACTACTGCCAAATAGCCTTCAGAGAGCCACTGTCATCTATGTTCCCATCAGCACTATTTGAACAGGTGTAACTGTACCGCGTTTCTAAGACCTCCTTTAATCATTTCATTTTTGCTATATTATTATTGTCTTACTTTGCTTTTCCTTGATTATTACTTTCCTTTTCATAAGCTTTATTAGCATTTGGTGTTTCATCTCCAATGCATTTTTTTTATTTTTCAAAAACTCAGTTATTTTTAGGATTCCTCATGTGTATCAAATTTTAATTTTTTTTTCTTAAATAAGTTATAAGTTGCACATATAGCCACCCAGTACATCCGTTGTCTTTCAAGTTTGTGGTGTCTTTTGTCAAAGCGAAGCATTAATTTTCAGGTAGTTAAAAAGCCAGTCTTTTTCCTTTATAAATTTTGCATGGTATCTTGCATGAGATAGACTTCTCTAGCTGAAGGTAATAATCATGCTCTCCTATATGCTTGAAAATACTTTTTCAGATTTCTTTTTATATTTGGTTCTTTGCCCCCTTTAAATGTGGTATTTGTATAGATGCTGAGGTAATCTTCAGTCTATGTGTGTGTACAACACATTACAAATTCTCCAACTCATGACTGAAAGACAACATTGTAACAACTCTAGCACATTTTATTTTATTTATATTTTTGTGGGACTAGGGATTGAACCCAAGACCTTGCAATGAACTGTATCCCTGACCTTTAACTTTTTTTCCTTTTTAATTTAGAGACCAAGTCTTAATATGTTGCCCAGACCTCCAACCTGAGATCCTCCTGCCTCAGCAGCTGGAGAAGCTGGGATCATCAGTGTGTGCTACTTCACTTAGCTTCGGGCCCCTTTTATTGTCCTGAAGATTGAACCCAGGATCTTTGCACTGAGCTACCTCCCTAGCACACACGTGTGTGTGCGCACACACACACGTGCACACACACATACCATCACCACCACTACCATGAGCCCTTTATTTTTTTATTTTGAGACAGTGCCCTGTTAACTTGCTCCTCAAGCTATGCTCCAACTGGTGATCTTCCTGTCTCAGCCTCTCAGAGTGCTAAGATTACCACCATATTTATTATTTAATTTATTTTGGTACCGAGCATTGAACTCACAACCTTGCACTTGCCAGGCAGTCACTTAAACTGCTGAGCTAAAGCCCCGGCCCTCCTATGCATTTTAAATTATTCCTCTTCCTCTTTCTTGTCCCTCTCCCATTCCAGAGGCAACACTGGTCTGTGTGTGACACATTTCCTGGACCTTTCTAATGCCATGAGCAATTTCAGTGCCTATTAAATATCCATTCCTGGGCCAGGGATTTAGCTCAATGGCATAAGTGCCTGCCTGCCAAGCACAAGGTCATGAGTTTGATTCCCGGTACCAAAAATAAACAAACAAATGAATAAATATCCACTCCTTCTTCTCCATGAAAGCCATTCTTAGAAGTGGGCACAGGAAAGGCTGTATTTCTTAGGTCCCACAAGGCTAGCTGGGACCCTGTAACTAATTCAAGCCATTAACTTCTGAGCACGTGGATGTGTTAGACACATGGCTGACGTGCAGGCCCTTGGCTAGCTTTGTGGCTTCTGAGTCTGTGAGTTGGGGTGATGGGCCCCATAACAGAGGACTGTACAGAGAATGACTGCCTTGCCGACTTGCTCAGCCTACAGAGGATTTGGTGTCAGTGAGAGATGAACTCTAACTTGTTAAGCCACTAAAATACAGTATTTGGGCTTGTTTTTTTTTGTTTTTTTTAAACCACATCAGAAGGCAAATGAGTAAAGTATGATGTATGTTCCAGGCAACTTTGATTCTGCTCTATCTTATTTTTTTAAAGTTGATGTTTTGCAATCGTTGAATTTGGAGCATATGATAAAGCAAAATATTTTGCAATTGATTTGAAAAATTCCAATGTTATTTATTCATTATTTACTGACCACACACCCAGAACCAGATTCAGTGAATAACTGACCCACAGTCTCTCTTGTCCCATAGAGGAGGTGGTGGAGAGACCGTTATTAAGGGGTAGCTTTGCAGACAGATGACTCTGCCTCCTACTTGCTGAGTAACTTTAAACCACTTAGTTAAACTCTCAGAACCTTAGTTCTTAGTTAAGCATATCAATTTTATCATTGATATGTTTAAAAGTGAGTTAAGACGTGTAAAATATTTAGAACTTGATAAACGATAATAAGCACGCAACAAATATTACTTATTTTGGGGACCACAGGCCTAGAATATACACAAGAATATATAAATTGCTCTCAAAACATAAAGCCAACACTATCAAGTCATACCCTAAGGCTACCAGTTTACCTGTTGCCTCAGAATGGTGTACTTAGCAGTAGACAGCTAGCAAAAAAAGCTCTAACGCACTGAGAAGGTATCGGGAAAAGTCCTTTGTTCTGTCATCCCTATATTTTTAATGTTTAATTTTTAACAATCCAGGGAATCTGACTAAAAGCAATGAATTTTTATTTTTTGGTACTGGAGATCGAACTTACGACCTTACGCTTGCCAGGCAGGTGCTTATGCCTCTGAGCTAAATCCCCAGCCCAAGCAATGTATTTTTAGATGACCTATAAAGATGATGTCTAGTTCATGAACTGAAATTAGTAGTTTAAAAATATAAGAACTTTGTACATTAAGCGTATGGATAAATATTGCGTATATACAATATCTAAAACTGTAGATATGCACACATATAAATGGAGCACTTTCTACAGAATGTGCTAGATTTATTTTCACTCTTTGCTTTACATTTACCTGCTACGCAAGGTCACAGTGCTAGTCAGTAGCAGAAACAAGATTAGAATCAACAAGTGTTCTTTTCATCACAACTGTCTCATAGAAAAAATAACTACCTTTGACTCACTAGAGCTACAGTCAACACGGAAAAGTTAGTAATATATTACACATTCATGCAGTTTGATTGCAAGACCATATAACCTTATCTTCAATGGAGGTTTCTATATTTTCTCTGTAAATACAAACCACTTCCTTTGTGCACCACTGCAGCTAAAGTATTAATAAACATAGTAGAAGACGAAGTCTTTAGTGGAGCTATAAATCTAATATTGGATCAGTTACAAAATCTCACTCTTTTCTTCATATAAAGTGCTTTTTAAATATTTTTTTATAATTGTAAGCCATTCTAAAACATCCTCTTAATCCTCACCAATCAAATTCCTCAAGGAGAAGAAAACTACCTTTATTATAAAATTTACATTTATATGCTAGGGGGACTCTTCACATAACATACACTTTCAACAAATACACAATTTAAAAAAATACATAATTAACTCAAATATAAACATTCTATGTAATTTTACTTTTTATTTATGTGTCACACATGCAAAAGAGTCCATAGAAAAGTGTATCTAGGGAAAGACCTATAACCTCCTCATCATTTTTGTTTTGACTGAAGTTTAGCTCAAAAGAGAATTGCTGAACTATAAAAAATTGCTGCCAGTGCTATGAAATTTGAAATTGTTTGTGAACATGTTGTGTGTATGTGTTGTATCTATGTTGTGAAATCGGTGTTAGTACTGATAAAGGTCATATATTTTTCCCTTTTGTCATAACTATGTACTATAGTTTATATTTTAAATATGCCATTGTTGGTCAATTAAGTTGTTTCCAATTTTAATTATCACAAATGTCCTAGCAGAATTAATGAATCAAATTGTTCGGAACAGGATAGCAGAACTGTCGTAAGTCAAAACATTTTCTAGGTCCTTTGTCTGCCTGTACATCCCTCTGTCCCTTCATCCTCCTTTTCTTCAGGTATGGTAACCTTGGTAACCTTCAGGTATGGTTACAGGAACCCATGGGACACAGTTACTTGAATTCTAATCTCCATTCTGATTACTAACTAGAGCAATTACTAAGTGTCCATGGGATATAGTTGAATTTAAATCTCAGTTCTGATTACTAATTAATTTTATGAAAACCAATTCCAATTATTTAGTCTCCAAAATAGGGAAACTGGATTACAATGGACAAGTTGGCTCTTCATTAGAATTTCCTGGGAAAGTTAACATGTGTTCCTCTGTCTTGATTTATATCTATGCCTTTAAATCTCTAGGGTAGGACTTAAATTTTCAAAAACTCCCTGATCTTCCAGTACGTTGCAGGCTGGGACACACTACATCAGATGTGTTAGGTAGCTGTGACAAAGTACCTGACATACACAATTTAAAGGAAGAAAGGCTTATTTGGGCTTGGTCATTGCTTCGTATCTGTGGCAACACAGAAATCTCATGGCAGAAGAGTGTAGCAGAGGAAAACTGCTCACCTGATGATAGCTGGAAAGCATGAAGAGTGCCCTTGAGGGAAGGGCCAAGGACAAGATACAATCCTCAAAAGTACAACCCCATGGTCCAGTCTTCTGACAAGGCGCCACCTCCTAATAGCCTGTTCAGCTGTGAGCTCATACAAATGGATGAACCTGCTGATGTGATTGGCCCTTCCTGATCTGATTATTTCCAAAAGCACTACTTCTGAACACATGAGCCTTTTGGGGGTATCTTCCATGCACACCATGGTACCAGTTACCTCCCAAGGCCTTGATCTTTATGCTGCCTTTTTATTCTTTTAGCCCTCAACATTTTTCCTTGCGACCCAGCCAGTTTTGGTGTAATGATACAGGAAAAACAAGGGAGAGTTAAAAATAATGTGCTAATTTAAAATGAGACTCTCTTGAAAATACAATGAAAAGGTAAGAATCTTCTCACAGGGGAAAAAAATAATATCTTGGGGAAAAGGGGGAAAAGAAAAAGGGAAAAGAAAAAGTATCTAAATTTGTATAAACATACTTAGTATAGCTAAGGTGATTGTGCTACAAATTCTATAAGGATTGGAATAATTTTTCATGTTTGTGTCAGGTGACCTGAGGAACTCTTGAAGATCACTATGTAAAATTTCAACCTTAGTTCTGTTCCTACCACCATATTTTGAAAGCCTATATCGTCATTGTTTTGGGCTCTTTGCTATTATTATTTATTTGTCTGTTTTGTTTCTTATTTTTCTAGTAATCTGTTTAGTTTTGTTTTGTTTTTTATTCTAATGCAGAAAGGATAGGTATATATGTAGAGGCTTATACATGCCTAGAACTTCTCTTAAACAGTTTATAAGAATCGATTATATTATGTGTGATGAAATGAACAGCTACTTTGAAGAAAAATAGACATTATAGTATCCATTGCTTATTCTGTATCATCATGCTGTGGAATCCAGTAATGCTTCTATTCTTTGTTCAGAGTAGTGTTAGTCTGTTTTATATAGTTTAATTTGAACATACATGAAGGTATGGAGAGCTATTTTGAAGAGAACAAGAGACATTATGGCAGCCATTGTTAATTTTCCTATTGTCTGGTTTTGAAGGCCTGTAATGCCTTCATTACCCTGTTCTGATCAGTTTTATACTATTTTGTTCTGTAGGAATTCATTGTGTGTGAAGATATAGACAACTATTTAGAAGAAAATAAGAAACATTATAGTAGCCAGTGATGATCTCTTCTTGTTGTCTTGCTTTGAAATCTGTGTTACTTACATTGTTTTCTTCTAATCTGCTTCGTTCTGTTTTGTTCTGTTTAGTTTTACCGTTTTTTAAAAAATAAAAAAAAGACTGTCTTGATTTCCACCCCAACACACATTTTTTTTTCTTTTTTGGGGGGGCTGTACCAGGGATTGAACCCAGCATGCATGCCAGGCAAATACTCTACCATTGAGCTACATCCTCAGCTCTCTTGAAACATTTTTAAAAAACAATTTAAAACCAAGATAATAAAATAATCTCACTTCTATCAATTCTTCTGCCTTATCTGTTGCTCAACTTATTACAATGTTGATTTTTTAAAACTTACATTTTATTCTTTTGAAAGCCTCATTGCGATTTCTCCTGGTGTTCAAGCACCATGTGACAAATGGCAAATAGGCTGTCTAGATTCCAACTGAACAGTCTGAAGTCTTTTGCAGTTCCTAAAATCTGTGATTTTATTTCAGATAGTCTTATGGATGCTAGAAAAATATACACACACTTGACAGGTCCAACTCTATCCCTGTGGGGAACATGCTAATATAAAAGATTTATTGAAATACAGCTATTTTTGGAAGAATGAAACATAATATACTGATTCACAGGTATAGTCATTCAAGCAATAATAATTTAGAACACAGGGTTTATCTAAGATCTTGTGTTTTCAGCTGTTTTTGAATATCTGATGAATGAAGTTAATAGAAAAGGCATATGTAGCAGTTTCATTTTTCATTCTTAAATAGCAAATAAAATGTTTCTAACTCACCTCAGCTTCTCAGTCTATATTTTTCATTTCTTGAAAGAAATATATGTAAAGTCAAAGACTCAGAGTAGAAACTTAGAATTTGTGTTTTATTTTTAAAATAATGATAGAATTTAACCTTTATGATTACAGTAAGATTAAAAAAACATATACCTACTGATGGTTAAAAGCCAAAAGAACACACAAGGATTTTGAGATCTAAAAACTTTATTTATTTATTTTTTTGGAGACAGAGTCTCACTGTGTAGGTCAGGCTGATCTTGAACTCACTATGTAACCCAAGCTGGCCTCAAACTCATGACAATCCTCCTGCCTCAGGCTCCAGAGTACTGGGATTATAGGCATGTACCACCGTTCCTGGTCTGAAAACACATTTCAAATTAAAATTTTATATCAATTTATTAAGAAATGTTTAGCCATGAGATTCGAATAAAAATCTGAGCCTTTGATTCAGAGGTCATATTACTGTAATATTTTCACTTTTAGTGGATAACCAACAATGAAAATGAATTAACACTTTCTGTCAAATATCAGCCAGGTACTGGATGATTATAACTGTACAATATTCTCCTCTGCACTCTGATTTTAATTTGTACCATCTGACACAGTTTGGCTCAGAATTAGCAACTAGATAAAATCAAGACTTTTAAGATGCTGCATTGGTTTGTACATTGTACTTTATTTAAAATGTAGCATTACAGAATGGAAACACCAGAATTACTATAATGCAGTTATCTATAGCGTCAATAACCAAGCTAGTATTAAGTCTAAAACCATTCATAATGCTGCTCAGAAAAGTATAGTGCAAGCTCCAGTTTAAGCTCTCAGAACAGAAAGAAGCCTTGACTTAGAATTGTCTTTATGGCCTCAGTTTACTATTTGAATTTTTAGAGTAGAGAATTAGAATTTTTCTGTTTATGGGGAAAAAGAAGACTTAAAAAGCTGTACTACAGATCAAAATCCTTTCCCTTGTTGTGAAGGCAAATCTTTTTGAATTCCTCCAACTTTGAGAGTTTTTCTGGGGTGAACGGAGAGCAGATGAATAGTATCAGCTGTGCCCCCTTTTCTTGGACTCCTGTGGGATGGGAGAGAAGTGGTCGGGTTAGTGAGGTGCAACAATCTATTCTGATTACAGACATCTTTGTTTGTCCTCTTCTTTTCCACTAGACCATAACTCTTCTGGGGTAGCAATTGTGTATTTGTTGTATCTCTGCAAAGAGAACCCTGAACATATCCTCTCATACTGGAGGTGGGCTTAGTGAGTTTGACATGGTAAAATTGGGCCTAGACGTAAGCTTGCGTATACAAGTGAATTTAATGAACAGGTAGAAAAACTCGATGTACTTAAATCACAGCCAGTCTGAGGCAGAGGACTGAGAGAAAAAAAAAGGATTCCAGTCATGAAACTGAAGATTCTCTCTGGTAGTTTTACTGGGTGTTAGAGTTAAATAATTCCTAAGGTGAAAAAAAAAAAGAGGTCTGGTATTCTTTTTCAGGCATCTTGGATTATACAAGGTGAGTGTTTTATCATCTTAGTACACATTCAGTAAAGTCAAGCATATTACAAAATAGCTTGTGAAAGTGGCATTTAGAGGGGAGAGGAAGGGGGAAATTGAGTAGAGGTTGCATTTCATGTTTGGCTGAAGCTACTAGGAACAGAGAACATGCTCAAGAAACAGCATTGAGTATGAAGGTGATTCAAATTCTGTAGACCGACGAGGTCAGTGCTGAAGATGAGCACAAAAATATACCTCAGTAATCCTAGGGGAGAGTGTTTGACTTGAACAGTGCATCTGGATTGAAATGGATGAGGAAACCTCAGTTGCACCTGAGTTACATAAAGTATTCGGAGTGCCTGACCCTGTCACTGGGTCATAGGTGCCCAACATGTTTGTCAGGAAAGGCTGTTCTCAAAACTGGCCTCCAGATCACAGTGGCTGGAACACAGTGAAAGCTCACATCTTGCCCACGTAACAGTCTCATGCAAATCTGTAGCTTCAACAGCAAAGCTAGCTTTAAATATAAAACCATTTAGCAAGCTTCTCAGCAATGAAACCCCATTAAAATAGCTCTTATGCTCCTATTTAATCCCACACAACAAAGAGACACTTCAGATCGGAATTAGGGGCGGTGGGAACTCCTCTGTGCAGTCATTTAGAGACCTCTGTCTGAGGCTTGTGCCGCACTCAGGACATCAGCTCTGACTCAGATAAGGGACAAAGAAAAGCAGGCACATGAAAGCACACCTGTTACCTGCAAGGCTTAACAAGGCCTCCCCGTCCCTGCCCACAGTACACTGGGGAGAGCTCTTCACATTCCCTTTCTCAATGCCAGGGGCCTGGGCAGCGCAGGGCAGCAGTGTGCCAAGGATGGCAAGAAGATAGGTGAAGGGAAACAGCCAGCCAATCTCTGCCATTCTCAGTAAATATTCGCTAAACTAAAAATCAGCTATTTCTGTCTAGCCCGTATTCATTAAAATGAATCATCCAAGACCTTGCACTTGGACCTTGCTAAGACTGTGGTAAAGTAGTTCCCTGGTTATAACTCCTAGAAGACATCAGTGTATAACAAGAAACTCTTAGAGACACAATTCCTTAAACCAAAACAATATGTTGGAGATAGTGGGAAGTGGGTGGGCCTGACCCATATCTTCTGAAGTTACATTTATGTAACACTTGGCCACTGTGACTAGCAATATATTTTTACTTTCCTGGGAACAGCGTCCCCCATGAAACATGTTTTATCTATTTAACAAACACTTATGCGTCCCTTGCACTGTCAGGCAATCTTCCAAGCAACTCACCAGTACTAACTGCATCTGCGTAAGCCTACAATTCTCATGCTTCTTAGCTCCGTGTTACAGTTAAGAAAACTGAGGCACAGAGGAGGCAGGAAACCACGTATGAGTAATAGCTCATCAGTGATAGGGGAGGATTCAAAACCAGAGAGTTGGTTCTGAGAGTTCGTTTGTAACCTCCACACCACGCTACCTTGCCTTTTCTTTTCCACAGTTGACTTTGCTCTCAAAACATTACATACATAAGGAGGACTTCGCCTAAAATTTCCCCAGAAGCACTGATCTTTCATATTGTTCTAATCAGTATTTACAAATGGAAATGGATCCTGATAAACAGATATTTTAGGTTCAGCAGTCAAATTCCAGAAACCCTTAATAAATATCTCAATCTGTGTTGTTTCATTAGATGAAATCAATGAAGAGAATTCCAGACTCTAAGAACAAGCTGGTCAAAGAGATAGGAAGGGTTGTTGTTTATCCTTACCTTACAAATCATTCCTTGTACATTGAAAAAGTTATCATTTTAAACTGTATTTTGTTTTGTTTTTTGAGACAGTCTTGCTGTGTAGCCTGGGCCAACCTTAAACTTCCTCTATAGCTCAGGCTAGCCTTTAACTGGTAACCTTCCTGCTTCAGCTGAGTAGCTGAGATATCAGATTCATACCACAGCCCCTGACTTCATTCATTCGTTATTTTAAGAATACTTGTGCTGCGTATGGTGGTGCATATCCATAAGCCCAGCATGCGGGAGGCTGAGGCAGGAGGACTGCTGCAAGTTGGAGGCCAGTCTGGGCTACGAAGTGAGTTCCAGAGCGGCTTGAACAACACAGGGAGAACTTGTCTCAAAAAATAAATAAGAATTAAAGTTAAAGCTAAAAATTAAAAAAATAAAAAGAATACTTAATTCCTCCTATAAAACATGAGAAATACATGGTCTTTTCTGTCATGAGACTTATGACCAATAAAGAAGACATACTTAACTCACGTGAGCTTATGATACATGCTACATAGCTATGATTGTGAGTTTTATGAAAATGTATAATAATATGAGTTTGTATATTGAAGAATGCAAGACTTTCTTCCCTAAGAATGTGACATTCCGTAGGAGTTAAGTATGTTGAGGGAGGCCTGGAGAGGAAAGACTATTCCAAACAAAAGGACCTTTGTAAAGTCTGTTAACAGGGAAAGACTTAGTGCTCTGCAAGACAAATGTGTCTGACTCAGAGAAAAGGAGAA
The DNA here is from genome assembly GCA_004027295.1 of Dolichotis patagonum. Classification (NCBI taxonomy): domain Eukaryota; kingdom Metazoa; phylum Chordata; class Mammalia; order Rodentia; family Caviidae; genus Dolichotis; species Dolichotis patagonum. The sequence goes on along the minus strand of PVJX010001946.1, from coordinate 53,259 downwards.
GGAGGGATGAGAAGGCCAGAGGAGAGGACCTGAAAGGGATCACAAGCCACAGTGAGGACTTTGGTGGAAATACAGTGAAAGATTAGAAGCAGAGGAAGAGACATAATCAGATTTTCATTTTAGGGCTGGAGGTGTATTGTAGCCAAATGGTGGAGTGCCTGCTTAGCATGCACAAGGCCTCGGTTCAGTTCCCAGCACCACTTTTTAGAAAGATCTTTCTGGAGATGGATTTAAGAGATTCCTGGTGGAAATAGGTAAGTTAAGAACCCAGTACGATTGTCTACACTACTTAAATTTATACAACTGCCACGTCTATGTGTGAACTTGTCTTTGCCAACCCACCTTGAAGTCCAAAATACAATAAGACCTTTCCAGACTTTCCATCCTGATTTCAGTTTTGCTTACTTCAGCATGGACACTCGATCTCTCCTTGAGATGAGGACACATTTAGACTCCAAATATAATTCATAAGATGTTATTCTACAGCTATGCTCTTTCTGCATTATAATTTAAGGTTGATAATGTGGAGGCAGCGAGTCCTATAGAGGGCATCCAGATAACTGGATAATAAAAAATTGAAAGGTTATATAAATAGATCACTGAATATAATAAATATTTATGGAACCCATGAGTGAAAGGAAAAAGCATATAAGCAACCCTAAGTGAAATGAAAGGCAATTCTAGAATTCTTTCTTTGGGGGGAGGGGTAGTATTTTTCAGGAGAGTCTTGCCTTCAGCAGTGTAATCTGTGGGTTTTTTTTTTTTAAATCATGTAATAATCCAAGAAGAGATGGAGAGTACACACATGAGACTGAGTTCCATCCTTGCACCACAACAGAAACAAACAAATAGATCAAGACAGGCTTGAGGTGGCCGCTTGGTGAAAGTGCTGTTTGTTCCTGCTTCAGTGTTCTCTTGTCTTAGACTGTTGGCCTTGGTAAGATGTGTGCTGGTTTACTAGCCAACAGGAAGAGGAAATGGAGAAGTGAAGCTCAAACCTGTTTCCTTCAAGAGCGCAACCCACAGCTGTGCAAGATTCCACTCAGAGTTCATCAGCCAGAGTTTCTGTATAAGCAAGAGCCACTGGTAAACCAACTGTTACCAGAGGAGCGGAAAACAAATACTGTGGACAGACAGACAGCATTCTCATCCTCAGAGCTATCGGTAGAATGAGACTACATGTTTATAGAGCTTACTATCCACTGGGAGAAAGACATCAAGCAACTAATTATACAAATGTATATTTAATTATAGCTGTATAAAATGCATTTACTGTAATTTTAAGTAGAATTTTATACAAGTGATAATATGGTCAATAACAGAAGGGTTAAACATAACCTGCTAATTTCCTTTCTTTTTTCCTTCTTTTCCTATCTTGCAAACTGAGATATTTTGTTTCACTTTGAGTTTTATTTTTGTTTTGTTTTTAAATTTCCATTTACTCTCTTCTGGCTTGTTTTATTTCTTTCATCTTTGCTGTATTTTTATAAAATTTGTTCTGAGGCTTGCCATATGAATCTCCTCATGGGCTACCTTTAAATAATATATTCCTCCTTGTGCTGTATGTAATGATTTTGCAATGCCTGGGACTGGCCAGGCTGCACTGTTTTCCAGAAATCCCCCCTGTTTGTTTCTGGTGCCAGTGTACCCTAAAAGACCCTTGGAGTGAGATGTGGGAGGCAGAGGGTCATCAGCAGCTGCATTGCTTCCCCCTGCAGAAAGCAGTGCAGGGACAGCGGCGTAGCTGTGGCTCCTGGGTGCTGTCACTCACCTGCTGGCTCGCTTGGCTGGTGAGGGTGACAGCCAGACCTGCAGCTGCTCCACCTCCTCTGCCAGTCCCCTTCAGCTGCTCTCCTTCTTGGTCAGCGTTGGGTTTAACTCTCTGATAACCGTACCTGCCTTCCTTTCAGACTATGTTGCATTAAATTTAGAGATGGAGAGAGGATTGCAACAATGTTTAGTTCTTCCAGCTTATACTTGTGGCTACTATTAGTTAGTTTTTAGTCTTCATATTTTTCTCAACGGCCTTTCTGAGGTTTCAAGTTCCATACCAGACCCAAAGACAATACCTTGTAGGGATTATTAGCTAACTGCCACATCACTTTTAAATTATCTCCCTATATTAAATTGTAGAGTTCAAATGTTGTATTAGTTACCTACTGCTGTGTAACAAATTATGACAAAATTTAATGGCATAAACAACGAGAGGCTTTAGAAATAATCTCAGTTTTTGTGGCTTGGAAAATTGCAGTTGGATTAACTGAGATTTTTTTCATGGGACTTATTATGAAATTGCATATTATCTGGGGCCATCGGAGCTAGAAGAGAGGTTTCTGACTCACATAGCTAGGGAGATGGGCCTCTTCCTCGTAGGAGGCTTTAGAGGGACCTGAAGTTCCTCCTGATAGAGGGAAGCCATCCCCTAGAGCACAGATTCCTGCAAAGCAAGTAAAAAACTATTAATACCTTCTATAATTTCAAAAGTAGCTCAAAATCATTTATTAAAGCCTTTTGGTCACATAGTTACCTGATTTGGTGACAGAGAGTGCTACACAACTGTGTAACTTTTAGAAGATTAAGATAATTAGGAAGCAGATTGAAAACTATCACGTACTGTAAAAATTTTATTTTTTCTGTTATCCTTTCTGTTACTGTTGTCACACATTTTACATATGTTTTAAACACTAGGATACATTGTTACTACTTTTTTGTTATTACTTTTGCTTTGTTTTTTAATTGTCACCTAAAGAAATAAAAACAAGAAGAAAACAGGTTTTCTGTGTACCTTGGTATTTATCATTTCTACCACTCTTTGTGTTTTTCTGTCTGAAATAACTTTCTTTCCTGCAAAAGAGCTTCTGTTTTTCTTTGTGTTTTGAGAGCAGGTTTTGCTATGTCAGACTCTTGACCCTCCCACCTTAGCCGCCTCAGTGCTGGAGTATGAGAGTGCCACCATGCTTGGCTCTTTATGATTTCCTGTAGTGTGAGTCTATAGGTCTGCGGTGCAAAATTATCACTTTTTTTTTTTTTTTGAGACAGAGTCTCACTGTGCAGTTCAGGCTGGCCTTGAGCTCACCGTGTAGTCTGGGCTGGTCTCGAACTTGCAATGATCCTCCTGTCTCAGCCTCCTAAGTGCTGGGATTATAGGCATGCTCCACCATGCACTGCTTTTCTTCTACTTTTCTGAACAGGTCTTTATGCTGCCTTCATTATTTTCACTGGACATAGAATTCTAGTTTGATGTTAGTTTTTTTTTTTTTTAAACAGTTTTAGAGAAGTTGTTTCATTGTCTTCTGGCTCCAATATTTTTGATGAAAAGTCACTAGACTTAAAAATCATATAGGTAAAGTCTGGGGATTTAGCTCAGCAGCATAAGCATCTCCCTGGCTAGTGCAAGGTTGTGAGTTTGATCCCCAGTACAAAAAAAAAAAATTGTATAGGTGGTGTGTGTCTTTATTTTTACTCATAAAATTATTTTGAGATTTATTCACGCTTTTGCAAACATCCAAAGTTCATCACTTTTTCTTGCTGGGAAGTATTTTATGGTATGGAGCACTGAGTTGTTTCCAAAGTTGGTTGCTACCAGTAACAGAAGTAGAACTGTTGTGAAGATTTGTGTACAAGTCTTTTATACATATAAGCCCCCATTTCTCATGACTGAGTACTAATGAGTGGAATGGTTGGGTCACATAGCAGGTGTATGTTTAACTTTTAACAAACCTTCAGACTATTTTCCAAAGTGATTGCATTGTGTTACATTCTATCCTCAATATCTTTGAGTTGTGATTCATCCAAATTCTCACCAACACTAGGTATGGTTACTTCTACTAATTTTATCTACTTTAAAAGGTTTGCATCATTATAATTTTAATCTTCATTTCCCTAATGGCTATAATATTGAGCTTCTTTTCATGTGCTGATTTTTTACTCATATGTTTTCTTTGATGAAGAATCAGTTCAAATCTTTTGTCTAACTTTTGACTGAAGTGTCTATTTTCTTTTTACATATTACAACTTTAAAGGCTCTGGATTCAAGACTTTGCTCAGATATTTGAACTGCAATTTCTCCCCACCTGCAGGTTATCTTCTCAAAGTGTCTTTTAAAGAACAGAAGTGTTGAATTCTGAAAAAATTCTATTCACCAATTTTTAATCATATGGATTATACTTTTGATGTCATTTATAAATAATGTCTGTTCATTCAAATTCAAATATGGTTTATTGTAAAATTTTCAGGCATTTGAGTTTTACATTTATGTTTGTAATCCATTTTGAGTTAATGTTTATATATAGTATAAAGTGTAATTAAATTTAGTTTGTAAATGGATGATAAAAATGTGTGACAAATTGTTAAATTAAAAAAAATTTATTATGATAAAAGACATATTGCCATTAATCTCCCTTAAAGTACTCTCCCACTTCAACACATTTACCTCACCATTCTTGCCACTTTGTGAAGCTATTATGGAAGTTCCCTTTTGTCAGTGTCTTTATGGGGTGTGATCAACATACTGTCAATGCTATTCCTGAGTGCCATCCAAAAGAAAGGCAGGCTTATAAAAAGGTGATGGTGTGTTCTGTAATCCCAACACTCAGGAGGCTGAGGCAGAAGGATTGCCATGATTTCGAGGCCAGTCTGGGCTATATAGTGAGTTTAAGGTCAGCTTGAATACACAGCAAGAACCTGTCTCAAAACCAAAACAAACATATGTGTGTATATATATTTAAAATATAAACATATTTGTGTATATATATATATATATATATATATAGAAAGAGAGAGAGAGAGACAGACAGACAGACAGACAGACAGATAGATATGGCCCCATTCCAGTGTGGGGAAGACTTACAACAGGGAAATCCTAGTACAAGATGATGTGTAGTAGTACCAAGAGGTGGAAGAAATCTATATCCATATATGTAATAGTGTGTCTTCATCCACCTTATTTACGGGATCTTGTACCGTCTGCCTTCTGGCTCTTCCCCAAAGTCAAAGTGACCATGAGAGGTGAACGTTTTGAATCAATTCAGAATATAGAGCCAGCCATGACAGGGCAACTAAAGACAGTTACGAAAAAAAATACAGACCATCATGAGAGAGCACTTCCAGAAATGCTTAAGAAAGTGGCAAAAATGAGGGGGCGTATTTTTAGGAGAGTTAATGACAATATATTTGTCATTGTAATATTTAAAAATTTAAATAGTCGTCTTATTTTTTTTTATCACATTTCATAGATATCTACTTGCTTTCATAGTTTATTGGACAGATTATCCATTCTATGTTGAACTGTCTCTGCACCTTTATAAAAAATTATACAAAATAATTTGTCTGTGGATGTATGGATCTATTTCTGAACTATGTACTGCTCTAGTGATCTATTTGTCTATCTATACCATAAAAATGTTTTATTACTATAGTTTTATAATAAGCCTTCAAATCAGGTAGAATTTGTTCTCTCGCTTTGTTCTTTTTTGAATTCACTTTACTCTTTTAGATTTTTGCAATTCATCGTAAATTTTACAATGAGTTTGTCAATTTCTAAGGGAAAAATAGCCTGCTGGTATTATGATTAAAGTTTCACTGAATCAATAAACTCCACTTGGAGAGAATTTACATCATAGCAGCATTGGATTTTCTGACTCAAGAACATATTATATCTCTTCGTATACTTAAGTCTTCTTTACTTTCTCTCAGGAGTACATTGAAGTTGTGAGTAGGCAGTGGTTTTTGAAGTTTCTTACCTTTTAAGAATTTCTTCTGAAATTTTCACTTTAGGTAATATACCTTTTAGCTATAAAAGTTTGTTTATATTTGAATTCTCTCTTCATTAAGATTCAGATTTTCCTTTATGCCTTGAAATATTCATACCCATCTTAAATTATCTGCCTAGCATCTCCGTCATCTCCGTGTTTCTTTCTGTAGACTTTTCTTCTCAGCTAGAGAGTGAACTCTGGCCTTGTATACACTCAGGAAGCTCTCTACCACTCAGCTACATCCTTAGCCCCTTTCTAGGCTGTTTCCTGTTGGAATTTTCTTGCTTCTTACATGTTTAGAACATTTTTATTTGATGTTAGACATTGTGATTATGCTTCCAAACAAATTGAACTTTGTTTTCCTTTAATTTTGTTGTTTCCTTTAAAGACATTGACACTTTTTTTTCCCAGTTTGACTGTGTATTTGCATATATATCAGCTTGGTCTGGTTTGAAGCTTGCTTTTATACTTGGGTCAGATCTAAAGTAGCTTTACTGCGTCAGTGTGTTAGTACATACCTATAGTTGTAGCACTCAGGAAGGAGACCAAAGCGGGTGAATCCCTTGAGTCCAGGAGTTGGACACCACCTTGGACAATCTAGCAAGACTCCATCTCAAACAAACAAATGAACAACTGAATAAATAATAACAAAAATCCGTCAGTTCAAGCCTCAGCACAGCATCCATGCATAGAGTAGACTTACTCTCCTGGCAGACAAACATTGCCTCCATATTAACTTGCGTGTATAGTTGTTCGTCCTTTAAGTCTCTTCTTTCATAACTTTCATTTACGCAGTATGGTGGGTTCCTACCCCATGGAGCTCTACAGTAAACTAATGTTCCAAGGAGCCTTTATTCATATTTCTGGAGTCTTTCTCTGCATCATTTCCTTCTATCTGTGATTTTCAATGAGTGCAGTCTCCCTGAAGTTCAATCTCTGTCTTCTCTGCTCATCAACATCATTTGCCCCGTTTAGATTCCACCTTTCCAAAGTGATTTTTGGGAAGTGCCTCTAGGCAGAGCACCAGGTAATTGGGTCACCTCACTTGTTTCCCTTTTCACAGAGATTGTAATCTTCCACCGCACTTTCTCAGTGTCTGAAAATAGTTGTTTATATCAATTTACTTACATCTTTCCTGCTATTTAGTTGTTCACTACAGAAAGCTTTTTTTCTAGTACTGTTTTTCTGTCATGGTTAGAAGTGGAAACTATCCATCTCTGAGCCATTCAAGATGGTCACAGTTCTTTACTATCCCTCACATTGAGAAGTGGACCCTAATTCCTGTCCTTTGAATGTAGTGTTGGCTTAGTTTCCCTTGACCAGTTGGACATGGGGTGATTTGAAGATTTTTGGAATCTTTGATTTTTCTAGTCTTTGCTCTGGGGCAGCCAGCTATTATATAAGAAATTTGGGGGGAAAAATGTTCAACAAGCTGGATGGGGTGGTGCACACCTGTCATCCCAGCACTAAGGAGGCTAAGGCAGGAGGATCACTTCAAGTTCAAAGTTATCCTGGGCTACATAGTAAGATCCTGCCTCAAAAATAAATAAATAAAAAATTCGTTACCCTGAGAGTGCTACCCTGAAAACAATGTGTAGGCATGCTGGTTGACAGTTGCAAATCCATTCTTTCATTCGTTGCCATCAAGGCACCAACTACGTGAAGAAATCCATTTTGGGCCCAATAGGCCAGCTCATTCCTCAGCTGTGCAAAATCCAGTGACTTCAGTGCCATCAGAAATAGAAAAAAATCACCCAACAGAGATATGCCTAATTCCCCAACCAGAACACTGGTAAGGTCTAATAAAATGATCATAGTTGGTTATACAATAATAGAGATGCATCCCCAGGGACATATTTTTGACTTAGAAGGTTTCTCATTTGCATAGTAATGTTTTCTTAGGTTAATTTTAGTATTTGTTCCCAAAGCCTTAGTGATTCTCAGTGTTCTTTGAAGACTGTGTAGCACATGTATTTAGGTAGGGTTTACGAATAGCATGATTTTGGATGTGAAGGTAGGGTTCTCGACCGTCTTTGGTATTTTAAATTATCTGTCATTCTTCATGGCTTCTCTGGTTCCAGTTACATCCTCCTGTGTCATAAAGATCGAAGTTTCAGGTCAATAACACAAATACCTTGAGTAAGAAGTAGAAAAAGATACGTTGCTCCATCCAGACAGCTATCTGGGGCAAAAGGCACATCAGCAGTCTCAGGGTCAAAGGGAAGACTTATCTGGCTGTCATCTCCCATCAGGTGTCCTGCTGCTGGTGGCACTACTTGTTGATGGAAGGAATGCTTCAGGGTCTTGAAGAATTCTTTTTGCACTTCTTTTCCAGAGGTTTTGCCTCTTAATCACTTTCCATTGTTTTGGAGACTTTGGTTTTGTTTCTAATGTTCAGCAGCTGCAGACCAACTCCTGACCACCCCAGCACATTCTTGAATGCTTGTTGTAAGAAGATGTGAATTGGAGATCAATTGCCCAGGGCTGTTTTTCCAGGTGTGCTAACCTGCTGGCAGCCGCGGGCTCCCTGAAACCATGCCCAGTGTAACACATGCAGAATGCACAACATTCATATGTACAAGAGCATGGTGAATATAAATCCCTTGTAAATAGTAATTTTTGCTTTTAAACAATTTTGACTAATAAAATACAAATTCATTGGACTATTCTCTTGTTTGTGTTTTAGGCTAGGTGCATTGTATGTTTGTTTTGTTTTTTGGTATGTTGGCTATTTCCCTTCACTTTTGTGTCATTTTGTTTTTTCTTTAAATTTCTGGTCAGACGATGATGATATGTTATTTTTTATTTTCACCAAAGTTACTCTTTACAACAGAAAGTTTTTCAAAATTGTAGGCTAAAGGACTTGGGAGATAAAGATAGGTACATGTGTTCAGTCTGACATCTTGATCTAAACTTCATCTTTGTCTTTGGTTTTTATATTTTGGCACCTGGACTCTTAATTTTCCTTTTCCACAAGGACTTTGGTCTGAGTTTCTCTCACCCTGTATCCCTGGTGTTTACTATTTTGGGGGGAATTGTCACATTAGCTACCACCGGAGAACTTAACTTTCTGCTTTGGTATTGTGTTCAGCATTATTACGGATCTGCCAGTTCCCCAGAACTGGGGAGAGGATCTGGGCACCGGCTCCTTCCTGTTCTACCCATGGAGCCAGGCTGTGGTAGCAGCTGCCCTTGGGTCCACTTTCCCTTCCTCTTGGCTCCACTGGCGTGGTTTCCTTGCAAAGCCATGCACTGAAATCCGTGCCCAGTTTTGCTTCATGTCCTTTTACATGTTTTTCTCTGTGTCTAGTGCAGCCTCTTCTCTATGCTCCCACATTTAGTTATTGCTTAGTCATTTTTAGTCTCAGTTCCAATACCACTTCTGCAAAAAGATCTTTCTTCATTCCCCGCATAACCTCAGCTTCAGGGTGTTCTTTCTAGCTTCTTCTTCATGGCACTCATTCTAATTTGTAGTTATAGTCTCTGTACTGTTACTCGATTATTGCATTTTTTTCAGACACTGAGACTCACAATCATATCCCAAGGATCTTGTTTATTTTTCTTATTGTTTTTTCAGATTATTGGCATAGTGCCCATATGAATTGTTGAATGACAATGTTCCAGTTAATGTTCCGTAGACATTGGAATGATGAATGAGACTGATATTTTATTCTTTTTGCACTATGGAACAAATACTTATATTCATAGCGTAGAACACACACATAGCTGTATATCTGTAACACAGAATAACAACATACTTTTAACATGGAAACCAGATTATGACAATTTTAGCAGACATACATTTCTTGAAATATAGATTTTTTTCTAGTAATGTTTTATTTAATAAACTCAACTTACCTCTATTTCAGTGAATCACTGCTTATAAAAACCCTATGATGACATATTTTATTTCCATTTCCTAGCTTAAAGTCAGTGTATTCTTCAGGACACAAGTATATGGCTGTAAGTCAATTAATATTACTACAATAGGTTCTATAAGTTTGGATTTGTCTATATTTGCTTTATACATATATAGAATATATTTGCCTATGTAGTAGGTATAATATAGTACACAGAGTACATTCAGATGACCAAATCATTTTATAATCCTAAAAATTCTATGATATTTTGGTTAGGAACCTTAATTAAAAACAAGCTAATTCTGTTTTTTGGGGTGTTTTGTTTTGTTTTGTTTTGTTTTGTTTTGTTTTTGAGACAGGATTTTGCTCTGCCTCAGACTCACTGTGATTGCCCTGCTTCATCCTCCCACGTACTGCCATTACAAGCCTGTGCCAACTTGCCTGGCTAATTCTGTTCTAATTTAAGCAGTGACAGATATTGAGCAAATCACATTATCAGGATCACTATGCACCCTGTTTCTCAGTACAATCCTGGTTTACCCTTGAAATTGTTAACAGAATAGAATTCCTTTCACTTTCAAGTATGTTTTAGTTCAAATGATGAAGTATAGGTCATAGCACACAGGCTCATTAAAAGAGGTGGAGAAACAGATTAAGCTTCCAGGAACAATACCCTGAGGCACACCACAGAACCGGGCTAATGAGAGCGCTGTCGTTTGTCACTACTCCTGACTCCAGAACTCCTCCACAGATGTGTCCTGAGGAGGAGGCTGCCAGAATCATTGCCACTGACTCCAAAACTGTATTTAGCACTGAGTTAAGAGGAAGCTACTGTCACTACCCCGTCTCTGGTGCCATTCATATCATCAAAAGATGAATTCCCTAGGCAGACCCCATTTTCCTGCATAGCAAACACCAATTTTGTTTTTGCTTGCATTATTTTTAAAAAGATCCGTAAAAATGTAATTTTTGGAATTCTAACTGAAGAAAATAAGACAAAGTAAAAAGCAATTGAAAGCAGGATCAGTCTTTAAAATATTTTGGGTGGTTACCAAAAGGATGTCTGTTACAGTTTCCTCTTTTTGTGGACATATATCCATTTTCCAGATTTATAAATAGCACCAAAAACTATGCTCCCATTTAACAAAGTAACCTCCTACTTGAGGAACAAAACAAAACAAACAAACAAAACCAACAACAAAAATACCCTCTGCCCCAGCAAAGAGAGTCTAAGAATCTTATTTAGTAAAAATTGTTTCTAAGTCTGATATATGGAATGATGATTATGTTTCTCCAATTCCACCCTGACATTTTATGATACATAGACCAAATGATACTGTAAATGCCATGAAGCATATTAAATAAGTCAGGGCAAAACAGAAAATCAATTGTGTTTTCTGTGAATGGTCTTTGGTTGATGTTTGTAACTTTCTTCATTAACTAACCCTTCTGTATTATTTTTATTTTCAAGTCAATATTGACTCAGTTAATTGGCATTTGCTAGTATGGAGTAACTCAAACTTTCATTCCGTGGGGTTTGAATCTCTAGTAGTTCTGGCTGTGTGAAGTAACACTGGTCTTCCATCTACACTCATGAGCAAGCATGGTGGTACCAAGAAACATGCAATAAAAATGCTAGTATTGGGCTGGGATATAGTTCAGAGGCACACCGCCTGCTGGCAACTGTGAGCCCAAGAGTTCAATTCCTGGTACAAAAAAATTTTTTTTAAAAGTATTATGAAAACTATTTTTCTGTGTTCACAGGGCATTTTACAGGGTGTGAAATAAAAAAAAAATTTTAGTGAGATGCCAGGTTTAAAACTAGGGTCTCATGCATGCTAGGCAAAGTACTCTTCCACTGAGCTAAACTCATAGCCCCAGATAAAACTGTCACTACTGAGCCATTGAGGAAATACTGAGAAATACTACTTGCATTTTCTCCTCTTGCTTCCTAGGCTCAGGTGTGCTAGCCATGGAAGGAAAAAATACCATATATTGCTTGTTGTTGTATATCATAGACTGTATTCTACAGGGCGCAACCCAACTTTGAAGAATCTCTCCCAATAGACACCAAAGCTGCTGCTTCTGGTTACAAATCTTAGTGCATCCTAGATGTATCGATCCAATATCCTAATCATTTTGCTAGAAAATAATATTCATTATCAGAAGCAGTCCGATATGATTTACAGTGACATTTGGTTAGTTCACAGATGGTGTTCCTGGCAGAAACTTGGTAGACTAGGTAACAAATCCTTGTCAAGAATGTGTCAATTTCAGAAAGAACAGATTCCAAGTCTCTCCAGGTTGGAGGAGGCCCTGTATAATTAACCTGCCATCAAGTGGCTAGCTATTCCTTTTGGGATATCAGACATATGACAGGACACATGTTTGTCCACTGCTGCCTTTAGATTGTGTAAGCAACAGAAAAAGGAAGGCTAGGTCCAAGGACAAACCCTTTCTGGAATGACGACCACTTTTTTAATGATAATTAAAATTACCAGAATAACTGTGAAAAGAGGCTAAAGCGTCAAGCCAATCATCTTGTCCAGTCTTCTATTAAAAGCTGTCTATGGTGTCAGTCTTTTTGATCATTCACATGGAATGCAAATATTCTCAAAGTTTACATTTAGGCTGAGAGATTTTTGCCCCAATCCTCATTATCACTAATCTTATAATCTTACACCTCTGAAATCCTTGACTTGCTAAAATTATTGACTATTACCCTTAAGTTAATGTAGATGAGGGTATCAGGAAATGTACTATATAAAATGCCTATCAGGGATATTATTATTAAGGATATTTATTTTCCTACACTGACTCTCAGGCCATCTCTGAGTAGGATCTTCATATTGCAGCAGCCCACCTCTGCAAGTGGAGTGATTTAAAGTGACATTAAAAAAAGACAAAACAATACTTCCAGGAATTTAGCTCAGTGGCTCAAGTGCTTGCCTGGTAAGCATGAGGTTGTGAGTTTGACTCCTGGTACAAAAAATAAAAAAATGATAATAATACTAAGAAATATAGGTATAGAAGGACCCTTGTATAATACAAAGGTTCATATAGGCTGTTTCTTAGTATTGCACAGACAGTGGAGCCAAGAGTCAATGAAGCTGGAATCTTTTTCTTCTCAATCAGCAAGTCATAGCCTCTTAACAAAGTAGAGGTGTAGCCAGAGAGCAATGGCAACGTGGCAGGGACAGATGCCACCTGCTCTCATAACCTGTGATTTCAAGACCTACTTTAAACCTGCTCATATGTAAGTAATTTTAAAGGGGTGATGGAATGTTGCAAGAATATCAGGCTATCTAGCTCAGTAAATTACATAACTCATGGTTTTGTGGGAGTTTAATCTCCATGTCACATGGTGTAACACACATTTAGTCTTTACTAGGATCCAATTTCAAGCCTAGGGTTTCTCAAAAGGAGGCTGCTACAGTCACTTACTGAAAAGGATATGATTCTTTAAAACTTGGAGGCATACTCTATGGCCTAGATCTGTTAGAGTGTCCTCTGTTTATGCCATGTGCAAAACTGGAAGACTTTCAGGTGACTGGTTCAGTTATTTGGAGAAGCGTGGCCAAATGTCACGTATGCTGTCTCCAAAACACTAAAAAAAAAAAATCCAAGCAAGCATTGTTTCCTTTTCTTGGTGACAGGAAATCCATGGTGCAACATTGTTCTTTTAAGTTGGAGGAGACATTTGGAGAAGCCGAAACCACTGGCCTCCCAGAAATTTAACCAAAGTGACACAACAATATGTTCCATGCCTGCTACTGTTTGGTAGGTGTGTGTTTTGTGAAAGTATCTAGGGTACGTATTCTTCCTGTGTAGCGGTGTGTTAGTATAAATCAGTTTATAAACCACTGCGCAGTTCTGGGGATTAAATTATGGTAGAGGCAGAGAGTTTGTGTTGTTGTTCAGCAGGGAAACGAGTGAAGTGTTCCTCTCTCCCTGCCAGGTGAAAAACAAACTATACCTGGTGAGAAACAGCAATCGAATTAATAGCTATCTCCCAATGCTGGATTTATATTCTCTTAAATGACAATATCTTTGTGATATGATGTTTGATGCATGCATGATATGGCAACCTGATTAAACTTAAAATAATCCATTGCTGCAAGAGCTATCTCTCTTCTGGAAAGGCCAGGCAGATAAATTAGTTGATAACATGATAGTAATCACTAGCTATGTATCTTTTACGCATTTAATGTGACACTAGTCTCTGTGATTACCCCAGGTATATGGTACTGATTTTGATTAAACATGTGGTAGGGAGGATAACTCCAGGGACTTCCGTCTAGCCATTTCTGCCTTAATAACTTTTAATCTGAGGTCCGGTGTCTAATGTGATTTGGGCAGTTTTTGAGTGTATCTATTCAAACTCCATTTTGAAAACTGAGAAAGTATCAACAAAGTGGTTTTCTGGGAGCATTGGGCCCATTCTAAAACTAAATCTTCAAAACTCACTTACCACTTGGCTTCCATTAGCTCCCAATGTAGCTAGTGAACCGTAGTAACTTTCTAGGTTCACAAGGATAAACTGTAGCAGAGGCAATGTTCTGTAACCCCAAAGTAGTGTTTTGCTTGTTTTCACAGTGTACAGTCACCCTGGCAAAACTACTTCATTGGTGAAGGTCAGAGAAAGATTTATACAGCACTTACATGCAAGTTCATTGCCAGGTTTTCCCTCAAGGTTTCCAGATCTCCTCCTTCATTGATGAGTTTTGTGGTCTGTAAACTGACTCCGGCTTTGGAGTTTGTTGTTTGATTTTGTCAGATCTCATGTCTTTGTTGTTGAGATCTAGAGATTTTTATTACTTCGTTGCTGTTTATTTTTTGGTTCTTTTAATAACAAAAGGACAGTAGTAGTGAAGTAGGGTACAAAAAATAGACAGAAAGTAGAAAGGGAAAAATCATAATTTTAAAACTGTACTTTTAGGAAAAGCTGCAGCTTCAGGACTCATAATTTACCCATGTAACTTTTTTCCTCCTAGGAAACTCACTTTCAAAAAGATTCCTAGGGGTCAAAGACACAATAATCTTGGGCGTGTGCTTTTCACCTATAAATTATGCTTCCTCCCACAGGAAGTAGGAAGTATATTTCATCTTCAAACATGTGTAAATGGTTTGTATTTTAACACAGCCCCCAGATGGGTAACCTGAGAGACAGTAGGCATATACATCCTGAGTCACCCATCTTGAGAACACCCCCAAGGCCACATAAAATCCTCAACCCCTGACCATAAATTACCTCTGCCTTGAAGACCTGAACCTTATGCTCTCTGAGGGTGCACTATTTAAATTCTGCCTAATAAAGCTTTTCATGTGGTTGCCCGGACTTCCAACAGCAATGTGGTTGGAGTCAAAGGTGAACATGTAGATGAGAGGCAGGTGGAAACTGTGTTATCTTTTATGACTGTGACTCAAAGCCAGGCCCAGGCCCACTCTGAAGAAGGAGAAATAAGAGAGGACTATAGAAGAGGAGCATATGGGATGGACGATACTGTTCTACCTTCACTGAAAACTACTATTTAATACCTGCCCGTCAAATAGTCCCCACTTACATTCACCAGGGTTTTGCTGATATACTTTGTAATATTTTGCTTGTGTATGTACACACACATTGTGTATATGCATATGTGTGAGCTTTCTCCTTTGTGTTTTGATTTGGAAATAGGGTTCTGGAAATTTTTCATTATAGGCTTGTAGGTAGTGATGACTTTCAAGGAAGGGGCTTGAGGAGAAGTGTATTTCCCTTGCAAGGTAATTGCTCCATCTAGGTCATTACATGAAATTCAAGAAAGGCAAGAATTGTCTCTTCAGACATATCAGGAAGAGCTGCTTTAGCCAGCCTGGGAAAGCTCAGTAAAATATAGGAGTTTGGAGTCCTATGAATCATCAGACTCCTCCCATATGTCCCATTCTAATTACTGGCTAGGAAGTAATTAGAAAAGTGATGAGTCAGTGAAATAAACTCAGTGACCTACAGGATAGCACTATGTGTTCCGATTTCCATTGTAACAGTCCTGCGGCCACATTAAGTAAGGTGTTCCTTTTAGGACACCTATGGTTCTACAACTTGACCCATATTATGGTTACAACTTGACCCATATTATGGTTAAACTTTAGGCCTGTCTGTGTTACAGTTCTGTTTTTCTGAGAGTGGGAGATAGAGAGGGAGATTTTAAAGAAGCTGACACATGGGATGGTAAGACCTGGCAAGCCTGAGTCTGTAGGGCAGGCCACAGGCTGGAGACTCAGAAAAGGACTGACACTACAGCTCTGGAGACAGTCTACTGATGGAGCCACTGCTTCCAGCGAGACCAGTCTTTCTTTTTTAAAATCTTCAACTAATTGAATGCCACCCATCTTTATCACTCAGAGTCAACTAATTTAAATGTTAATCTCATCTAAAAACACTTTCACAGCAACATCCAGACTAACATTTGACCAAGTATGGGGACTGTAGCCTAGCCAAGATGACACATAAAATTAATCATCACACTTGCCATTTTCTTTAACATTAAATACATCTAAGCTAATTTGCAGTCTTTTTTCCCACATGTTCTCTCTCTCTCTTTTTCTTTTTCTTTTCTTTTTTGGACTGTTTGAGATAATCTCGCTGTGCAGTTCAGGTTGGCCTTGAACTCGCTATGTACCCAGGCTGGCCTCAAACTTGCAAGGATCCTCACACCTCAGCCTCCCGAGTGCTGGGATTGCAGGTGTGTGCCACCACACCAGCTCTCCCATTCGATATACCCACAATTACTTTACCCTTGAAAGGTTGCCTGGATAGGTTCCTCATTCCATTTCACCAAGTAACTCTAAGTAACTCTCCACTGATGCCATGGTCTGTCTGTTGGCTTTTAACTTGACCAGGTTGAATTAGTATTTCCTGAAATCTCTGTGGTTTACTACCATATCTTCTATTAATGCTGCATGGGTTAAGGTTGTTTACAATAACAGTTCAATTTCATTAGTTAAGTTAGTGCTGAAATAGATTCAGTAAAAGATAACAGGTACCTCATGGGATAATTCAGGAAGCTGGAGCAGACTGCTGTGTTTACATAAACACAGCCTCGCACCACATGGAAGAACTAGCTGAATGACAGTGGGCCCTGTTGCTGTTAGTTCCAGACTACACAGCTGAACTGGCTTGGAGAGAAAACTCCTGGTTTCCCAGCCCATGAGTGGTAGTATGAAAATGTACTGCTTCTGTTTGTGACACATTCACAGAGGATGGAGTAGGAGCAGTTTAAGTCATTAGTTCGAGGGATTAGTCATCATGAAGCCTTAAGTACCTAATTTCAAAATGGTAGCCACTGTGCAGTGCAAGCATTTCCAGATAATTAGGTGAGATTCTGTGTGTGGCCTTGCTCTTCAGAACTCTGAGTTCAAAGTAACCATTATATATACTTCTTCAAGAAGTGAAATGCTCTAGGTTGAGGTAGGAAGGATTCTGAAATAGTTCTGATGATTCTCTCTCCTGAAGTTGTTCCCTGGGTGGGAACTGTGACTGTGATGGAATCACAGGCTGTGATGCTGTGGACACCCATCATGAGGTTATTAATTGACTGACCTTGAATTCATCACAAAGAAGCTGGTCCTGGGTGAGCCTGCCTGTCAAGCGAGTTCTTCGGAAGGAGGTGAAGCATAAGTGACATGGTCTGCTGACTTGACAACAAGCACACTGCCAAGTCATGAGAGGAGTGTCCTTGGCTGGAACCTGAGGTGATTCTGAGGAGTTAAGAGTTCCCCCTGATCAAGAGCCTATAAGAAAATGAGGACTTCATTCCTCTACCACAAGGAACTGAGTTTTTACTAGCAGTCTGAGGGAGCTTGAAACAGGCGCACAAGCTGGAGATGAGAAGGTGGCTTGCTGTCATCCCGATTTCAACCTCATGTGCTGCACGCACATAACTCAGTATTGTATGTATGTCCTACCAGGCTTCTGCCCTGCAGAAGATGCAAAGTAGGTGTGGTATTTCTTACTTAGCAGTAGAAAATGAGTGTAAATATGATTAAAGTCAATTAGTGAAAAATTATTAGTGGTGTGAGAATGTCTGTTCAAACCTCTTTACTTTGTATACACATTGGGCATGGAGATAGCTGGAAACATGGTGACAAGAGAAGAATAAATATCAGCAATGCTTCCATGAGTCCACCGAATGCTTCTGTTATTCAGCTATAGGATTCTTGTGCTCTGATATGTGATTTAAAGAAAACTCAGGTTTTTTGGTCAAAAGACCTGCCTCCTACCTCCCAGACCTACTCTAGAACTTGATCTATTATCAGCACATTGTAAGTGTTAGCTATTTTTTTATTATTGTCAAATGCACAGGGAAAATACTTCTTATTCTTATTAATATCTTCATGCTTTTTTTCAATTCTACAATTTAGAAATTCTTATTGCTTCCATTATTAAAACTAAAACACATTTTCTTGAATAAGCAATATTACATTAAGTATATGCATTTCTGAGCACATGAATTATTCATGTAAAACAAAAACACTTTAGCTATTTCTTATCGAAAAAATCATAGTGCATATCTTCTTTTATGTCCCAATTAATTTTACTGAAATAAATGAAGAATGCTTGGTGGCATAAATGTGTTTTGCCTTTTTATTTGTTTTATTAGTACCCACTCGCTGTACATGAAGATTATACTCATCTTAGGGAACAGGTATGTAACGTATGACACGGCTCCATTCTCTTTTATTCCCCTTCCCCTCCTCACCCACCTGCTTCCTTCCATCTCTAAATTCCATCCCCATGATTTTCTCTTTTTCAGTAACTGAATCATACTTCTGAATGATTGATTTGATTCGCCAACACATGATTTGATTTCAAATACTGTTTGAAGATATCAAATGGCTGGGTAATGGAATGTTTGTGCCATATAGATCTACCCTAGTTTTTAAGCTGCAAGATGCTGAAAACATTTATGTCCTCTGCTACTTTTTTATGTGCTCACTTAGACATTAGAAAATGTGTTTGCCAGTTAGACAAGAGAGAAGTTTAGGCAAATTAGGACTTCTTTTCCCTCCATATTACACGGTACCTGAAACGAAGCCTTTCTGGTTTGGTTTGTTGCAGGCTCCTTAGCTTTCATGTGACCTCCCTTAATGTGTTCTTAATACCTGGGAACCTGGGCTCATTGTACTATGTCCAGCATCGTGTCTACTTTGTAAGGAAGGAGAAAGGGAAAAGAGAAAGGGAAGCATTTGTTAGCTGAGTCTCTACTGCTTCCAAAGAAGTTTCCGAGAAGTTCCACTTAATGTCGTTGATTATATCTCATTGGTAAGAACACATGGCTGTGTCTACTTGCCGTGACACATTACTAAGAAATCTAGTTATGCCTTCTTTTGTTTGTTTTTTTGCTAGTCACTTTGCTGTACCAAAATGGAAGCCAGTGAGAATGGAGAAAGTTAAAAAGTTTAGCCATATGTAGCATAGAAAGCTTAATATTAGGGACTGGGGATTTAGCTCAGTGGCATAAGTGCCTGCCTTGCAAGCACACAGTCCTGAGTTCGATCCCTGGTACCAAAAAAAAAAAAAAAGAAAAGAAAAGAAAAGAAAGCTTAATATTATTTAAAGGAGAAGAACTATATGTATTTTCCAGTTTTCAATTAACAAATTTCAGTGGTTAAATTGGATATTGTGAAACAATGTGATGATGGAACAATAATATTACTGTGATACAAAAATTTATAAAAATTTAAGAAGTAATCAAAATAAGAAGTTATGAGTAAATTCTAATAAAAGAGCTCTTTTTCAGGGTGTGGTGGCACATGCCTATAATCCCAGCATTCGGGAGGCTGGGCAGGAGGATTGCTGTGAATTTGAGGTCAGCCTGGGCGTCATAGTGAATTCAAGGCCAGCCTGTGCTACATGGTGAGAGCCTGTGTCAAAAAAAAAAAAAAAAAAAAAAGGCTCTCCAATATGTAAATTTGGGCTGAGGATATGCCTGCCTGGCAAGTGCGAGGTCCTGAGTTCAATTTCTGGTACCAAAACAAAGTAAAATGCTCACAGTCCAATGAGCCTTTTGTGAATTCTTTGTTCACTCTTGATTTCCATTAAGTACACGTTTTGAAAGATAACTATTTAAATATTTATTTTTCTAGAACAAAGATCCATATTAATACTCTAGCTCTTTTGGACATTTATATGGCAATAAGCAAAACGTTCTAAGAAAAAAATAACCATGGAGTTAGAATAAAGAGATGATCAACATGATACAAATTTCCAAAACTGAGACATGTTCGATAAAACATCAAGATACCCATTTTCCTGGAAAGAAAGGAAAAGATGATCTGCCTGAGAATACTCTGACTTTTAGGTGCAAACTCAGTTTAGTCAGATGGTTTTTGCCTGCTGAGGAGGCAGATTTAGTGCCAGTGTAGTACACTTTTCAGTACAAGGCTACTGAGAGTGAAATGTGAGTGCTCACAATCTAACAACTGTCAGTCAGCACACTGTTAACAAAGGATGTATGAGACATTTTTTCATAACTTCCAAAATATATTTAGTGCACTAACCAGCATATAAAATATATCTGTGGCTTTGCTCTCCTTGTGTGCAGGATGGTAAAATAATTATAACTAGCCCATAGAGTTGCAAGGGTTAGAAAAGTTAATACGTGAAAATCATATTGAATGTTGTTTGCTACCGTCAATGTTGTGAGACTTCACTACTATTTTGTATTAAGCAAATTAGAAAATAAGGTTAATAGTATCCATTCTTTGGATGCAGTTAGTGTGAGTTTGTCAAATGGTGATTTATTCTTCCCATAAGGATGAAGAATGATGGTTTGAAATTATGGTTCTGCCTCCCAGTGTTTCTGTTGGTGATGAGAAGATCATTTCACTTTCATTCACTTGTGGCCTCAGCAGGGCTTTGGAGAGGACTGAGAGAAGAGTTTGACACTCAGTGGGTCGATAGCAATTAGCGCTCATTACCTGGACCCACTGTTTCCTCTACTTCTTTGTAACGCTTCTTTTACCCTTGTTGGTTATAAGTTTTCTGCTTTAAGTTTCAAGAGTGTAGATTACCTGATAAATCTATTAAAGAGAAAGAAACATTTGCTTCCTGAAATTGCTTTGTACTTTCAAGCCTCAGACCAAGTTGACGCTGCTGTTGAAATTAGAAGTTAGCAGATCACTGGACAGCATTATTTTAGCAGAGGAAAAATTACTAAGTACTATAAGCAAAGCAGCTACAAAAAGACTTACAAAGCCAGGCATGATGGTACATCCCTGTAATCCCAGCACCTGGGAGGCTGAGGCAGAAGGATTGCCATGAGTTCAAGACCATTCCCAGCCACATAGTGAGTTCAAGGCCATTCCGGGCTACATAGTAAGTTCAAGGGCAGACTGAACTACAGAGAGAGACCCTGTCTTTAAAAAAAAGACTTACAATACAATGTTAGCTATCATAATATGATCATTCTGTTGAAAAGTATGTACATTCTGACAAAAACATCTTTAGGAAAGTGGGAGAAAGCCCCATGGATGGTGCCCTGGGTCCAGCCCCAGCTCTGCCTCTTAACAATTGTGTCCCCCACTGAGAACTTGGCAGGCATGAAAATGGTCACTGTATTTGACAGGGATTTACCCAAGTTCTGTAACAAACAGTACCTAAAATACATTGGCTTAGGCAAAGTAGATATTTATTTCTTTCCCTGCAGAAGTCTGGAAATAGTCCATCTCTGGATTTAAAATACCTGAATTTATTCCAGCCACTCATAGCCAGTAAAAAGGAAGTAAAGGGTTAGGCACACTCACTGAAACTTTTTTTAAAAAAGATGGAGAAAAATAGCACATATCACTTTCCTACATTCCATTGGCCAGCACTCAGTCGTGTAACCCCTGTTGGCAGGAGTGACTAAAATAGCAGTCTTTAGCTAAGCAGCCAAGTGCCCAACTCAAATGTTATCACTATTGAGGGAGAGGATGGATAATGAAAGAGAACTATCCTGATCCCTTATCTGCTTTATTCATCTCCCAGAATCTGGGAGATGGATAAAGTCATAAAACGGTAGAAACTGCACAGGACTGACTTTAATCCCGTTTTGACAGTGCTATCCACATGTTTTGTGAGGCATTCGTTTAGCCTGGTTGCTGCGGGCGGGAAGGCCTAGATTGCAACGCAGAGGCTGGGCTGTAACTCCTCCGCATGGCTGTGATCGTGTTTTTCTCTAAAGGTTGGAAGAACTTTACAGATTAAATTGCTTTAGGAAAATGCACTTTTGTTTCTTTTGAAGAGAGAAACAGCGTGTGTGTGTGTGTGTGTGTGCATGCACATGTGTGTATTCACTTGGCCATATGTACATTGTTCACAGATGACCCAGAAATGAGCAGGAGAAGAGACAGAGAGTACAGAGTTACAACTTTCCCTTTTGTTTGCAGCAACCCTGAAACAGAAAAAGACAGGAAACAATGGCGCCTGTCCCAAACACTGCCATCACTTCCCTACACTGCCTGACATTGGTGATAGGTTCTGAAATATGGTTATGGGTTGTCTACCCTATGTTCTGATGTGTATGCCTGTAAATTCATGTATGTGACATAAAAAGAACAGAGCGATCCCAAGTAAGTAACCCAATGATACATCTCAAACTGCTAGAAAAAATAAGAACAATCCAAATCTGAAACTAATAGAAGGAAAGAAATTATAAAAATTGGCAGCAGCCCACTCAGGACCTCTTCTGTCTCTCTTTCAAACAGAAGCTTTCTTTCCCACAATAAACATATTCTACTCTTAACCTCCATTGTTCCTAAAATTCATTCTTCAATTTTAGAGAACATAAACTCATTACCAGACATTTATCAGGTTGGGAGTTTCTCCTGTATCATTTGGAGGTCTTCCACTGAGATCATTGGACAAAGAGACGGAGTGCTCAGAGTTGAAGTCTCTTACTCCTTTAGGATGCATTCTTAAGCACTGGAAGATGTTTGACCCTTACATGTTAAAAGAGCCCTTTGATATTTTTCTGCACACACACATGCCCTGCCTACCTACCCCCTAGAGCCAAAATGCAGTGCACAGACTTAAAGCTGACCACTTACCCAAGGTTAAAATGCCTGATGTCCATTGCGGGCCTTTAGGTTGACCTTCTATAGAGTCTTTCTGACTACTGATCAACAACTATGACCCCCTTCAGCCTGAAGAAGCCAGATCGGTCAGTGCCATTACTCCCTCATGGCAGTTCAGGGTACTTATGCAGAGAGGGGAATGTTATAGGCAGCTGAGTTAGACAGAAATATTATAGGCAGTCAGGGAGGACTAGGCTCTCGAAGGAGCCAGTGCAAAAGACCAGATATCTTGCAACATTGGAGGAGACAGACACCTCTGCTTTGGGCTAGATCTCAAGACAAAAGACAAAACAAGTGCAACCACACCCTAAGTATAAACATCAGGGATTGATATTCTAAATAGCTGTTCCTCACCTTGAGGAAGCCCGAATGAGCCACTAACTCAACCCCCAACTATATTCACGCCCACTCACTACATGACTCCTGATTTAATCAATTTTACCTGAGCAATTACACTCATACTCTTGTTGACTGACCATAGTTGTGTCCTACCTCAAGCCTGCCTATCTTGCAAGTTCTCATTTTTCCCTACTGTGGGCCTGCCTCACCTTGTGGTTTTGCTCTATAAAAATCCCTAGAAAAGGCAGGATGTTTGGCAACACACTTGGGACCCCTTCTATCTTTCTGCCAGACAGAAGCTTCTTTTCCCCCAATTAATATATTCTGAGTAGAAATTAATGAACCTATCCAAAAAGTAGTACAAATGGTCAATGAATCAAAGAATTAGTTCTCTGAAAGAATGAGAAAGGGCCCTGAAGATGGTGGAAAACGGTAGGAAGACAAAGAAGGGGAAGCCAAAGGTTTAAGACACAATGATTGTGTATATCAGTTCCCCTAGATGAATGTTTTCATTTGTCTACATAAAAAAGGAAAAATGGAGTGTGTGCGTGACATTGTGTGTGTGTGTGTGTGTGTGTGTGTATGAAAGAGAGAGAGAGAGAGAGAGAGAGAGAGAGAGAGAGAGAGAGAGAAGATATGCGAGAAAGCAATGTAGGTGTGGTTAGGACACAGTCTAGGGCAAACACATTTTAATCTGAGAGGTAGGGGTACTTCCTTATAAGCAAAGGATTATCGAGGGGGCCTCTCTAAAAACTTCAAGACACAGAAGGAAGTCTAGGAACCAGTTTGTCTGTGAGGAAACCTCTCTTATAGATTTAAAATTTTTTCACCTGGCATGGTGGTATATTCCTACAATCCCAGCAGGAGGCTGAGGTAGGAGAATCCCTGTGAATTTGAGAGCAGTCTGGGTTACATAGTGAGTTTAAGGCCAGCCTGCACTATATAGCAAGACCCTGTATCAAAAAATAAATAAAATAAAATAAAATAAAATAAAATAAAATAAAATAAAATAAAATAAAATAAAATAAAATTCTTGCTTTAGATTCTAGAAATAAATAAAACCCAGTATCTAATTGCACCTGTAGTCTAATTATTCTCCAATCTTCATTACAGTCTGTGTATATAATAACCTTGTGCTAAGGATATGCAGGGAATTAAGGAATGAAGTAATGTTGAGATGCCTAGCATCTTTTGTGACCCTACCCTTTGAGGTAAACAGCACGA
Source organism: Dolichotis patagonum (assembly GCA_004027295.1). Classification (NCBI taxonomy): domain Eukaryota; kingdom Metazoa; phylum Chordata; class Mammalia; order Rodentia; family Caviidae; genus Dolichotis; species Dolichotis patagonum. Next base: position 28,988 of record PVJX010001946.1, on the reverse strand, counting down.
AGAACAGAACTGTTCCAAAGGCAAGAGTGGTCATATTGTTCTCCAGCCAGCAGAAAAGCAAACAGGGCCCAAGACAGAGTTGACCTCACCTGGAGTCCAGTTCAGTGAGGACACAGGATATAGCCAGATGGTCTCTGAAATGGAAATGAGGCCAGCCCCATGTTTTGAAAGTTAAATATTTATTTTTCCTAAAACAAATGGGGTGAGGGAATATCATAAGTGGAGATAGAGCTCAAACCACTTAATGTAAATATTCAAGGAAAAGGTGCTGCCAGCATAGAGGCGAGTATTTCAAGGGAGCAGAAACCTGGGTTAGAGAATAGCTAGACAGGCCATGCTGGGTCTTCCTGGGGTGGAGGAGTGTGCGATGTGGGTTGGCGGGTTCTGGAGTTCAGTTTGCATGGGAGGATCGAACACTTAGGGAAGAAATCATGGGCTGGAGTGGTCTCTGTCTGCAACACATAACATGGGACTGCCAGAGCACAAGTGGATGGTCAGAGCTGGGGTCAGCAAGGGAACAAAGATCACATTTTGAAGCCTGCTTCCAATGGAAACAAGTCAACCAGGGAATTCAAAATCTCATAACCTTCAAAAACAAATGTTCCTATGTGTCTGGCTGAAGCTTTTCCTTTAGACCAGAAAACTGATATTCCTTGATTATATAAAAGAGAGATTTTTCCGACAATACTCTAAACTTCTCTAGCTTTGTGGGTGATGAGTGGAGGTCTGCTCCCTGCATGAGGACATCTATGATTACAAACGGCAAGTGTTTCCCAAACTTCACTAGTTACAAGCCTCACCAAGGTTTCCTCCCACGCTGATCAGAACTGCAAAGAAAGGAACTCTGAGAATTTGCATCTTTAGCAAGGGTCCTTGTGAGTGCTTTTGACCTTGAGCATCTGGAAAATACCATGTTCTCTAAGCACAGCAGTAAGGCTGGTGTCTGGGATGGTTCTATGTGCAGTGAAGGAGGGTAACTGAGTGGACTTCGGATAAGATACCAGAGGAGGCTGGAATCTGGGCAGGAACACAGTTAAACTGAGATGAGGAGCATAGACATGGAAAGGGGAGCCAAATCAAGCTGGTAGGTTTCTAAGCTTTCTAACCATAGTCCTTTTACTTTCTGGGCCTCTGCTGTAAAATGATGGCAGTACTCTACCATTAGGGTTCTGTTGCACATCTCATACTACTCTGGTTGAAGGGCCTCCTCCACTGTGTTGCAGTCTCGTTTTCAGCTAAAGCAGATCTGCTGCTTGGATGTGCTTTCTTTATTTGTTTCTATGCGAAGGTTCATTTAGGTAAAATACTCCATCCTGATGTGGTAGTACAGGCCTGGAATCCCAGCACTCAGGAGACTGAGGCAGTAGGAATGCAGTGAGTCCAAGGCCAGCCTGCACTACATAGTGAGCTACAAGGTCAGCCCGGACTACAGAATGAGACCCTATTTCAAGAGTTAAAAAAAAATTGAAAATAGATAAAATAGTCCATACTTTTTTTTTTTGGCAAAGCTGCATTAAATTTCTAAGTTCTCCCAGCTCTAGGATACTAAGAACACCTATGGCCGTAATGCCAGCTGCACAGATCATTAGCACAGAAAAGAGCACCAGGGGCCTTCGGACGCAGGCCACATTTTTTGAGCCTGTTTTTTTTTTTTTTTTTTTTTTTTTAATATTGACTCCTGCTGTTCTAGCCTGCCAGCTTCCTTCTTGTAGTGTGACATTTAAACAGAGAAGAACTAATTGTGGCATCTCCATGAATACAGCAACTTGAATCAAAGGGGAAAAAAAATCAATCCCAAATGTTGTTTGTCATTTCATAGAAAAAATGATAACTGCTTCTCTGCTTGAACTTCCTGCCTTCTCAGGAGTTGTTTTGGTATTGGGTGGCTACAGTCTAATGTGAGCCCTGTCCGGTGACCTGGCATAAGGAAAGCTGTACATTCAGAAGCAGGTGTAGCCAACAGCAAGCCAGGTGGCCAGGTGGAGAGCCTGCCAGTTTAGAGATGCGCTTTCCCTATTCAGATGCCCTGTGCCAGCTTCAGGAACTCCCGTTTACAAAGGAGGATAACCTTCGCCTTGCTGCAAGCGAGGGAGAAACCTGCTTTAACCATATGTGGCAAAGCATGGGTTCAAGTCCAGCTCTGTATTATTGTGTACTCTGGACAAATCACCTCTCTTATCTTAAGTGGCAGATAATAATATCTACTTTGCCTTACTGCTGTGAGGATTAAATCAGATAATGCAGTTGAATGCATTTTGTATATATCAGTCATACAAATGTAAAGGTGCATTTATCATAATAAATAACAGCACCATATTCAAACAGCCAACATTAGGAAAAACACTGTTGCATTCACAAGCCATATAAATGCTTTACATATAATCAGACAATATACATTCATTAACATACCCATTCATTCATTCATTCATTCAATCAATAGTTCTGGCTGGCATAGCATTAGTCTCTAGGGAGATAAAAAAATAAATGATGACTAGGTGATTGGATAAAAAATATGTTTAGGGTTGATGACTAGGAGCTCACTGTTTATTGAGCCCGTACTATGTTTGAGGAACTAGGTTCCTCCATAGAAAAACATACTACTGAGCCCCGCTTGTCCAGTGGTGTCAGTCACAGAAGGGAGGAAACAGTGCAGTAAGACTGAGAAACCCAGAGGGAGGGCTTCCAGAGTTGGCCTCAACTTGGTCAGTGACAATGACCTATCATAGATGTGATCCCCCAAGGCCACTTTCCAGGATGCTTACTGCTCTATGTCCTGTTTGACTGTACTAAATCATAACATGCCAGGATGCTCCAGCACCTCCCAAATGCTCTGAGTAAATTTCACAATGCCTTGGCATTGCCTACTTGATTTCAGAGTACAATGACCAGACTCACAGATTATTAGACTTGTAGACCAACAGAGAGATGGTTCTGAGAGTTTCCCAAACATAATGCTGGAGGCAAGATGACTTTTCAAGTTGAAAAACCTGACATGCCTGTATTAAATATGTTCTTTTAAATCATAGAAGAAAATGCAAATGACTGCCCATGTACATGTACGGGTTAAATTGGGAACATACACGACATGGAATAGCTTTCAGCAGCGGAAATGAATGGATCCGGCTGCCTGCTGTAGAGTTCACAGAGCTGCCACGCACTGCCCAGTTCACATTTCTCCGTACCTTCTGCTGTACCAGGCATGGCCACCTATGCACAGTTCACTTTGGTCCATGCTTATGGTTAATCCTAAAATTGCTTCTCTCGCCTTTATTAAGAATAAGTAAAAGCTAATTTCAACTTGCCCCTCTACTCCCCTGTAGTAAGGCTGAAACCCAAGAGTTTTCTAGTCTAAGTGAAGCCTTTTCCTTTGATCTCTCTTACTTCTTACTTCTCTTAGAAAATGGTGACACGGAGATTTAAGCTTCTCCCTTACCGAGTTCCCCTCCAAACCTCCCCCGCCTTCCCCTTCATCTGCATGATTCTTAGGTCAGAGGAGAGCACTGCATGTATTTTGCAACCCAAAGAGATCAAGCAAGGATAAATGGCGGGGTTTCCTGTTTGGGAAAGAAGTTGTGCTAGGGCACCCCACTGCGCCCCACCAAGCCTCAGTAAGATGCTCCTTGACCTTCCCTAAGTTTCCCTGTGTCTTTGTCACTGAATAGTCCCAGGGAACTCTTGACTGGGGAAGCTACCTGGAGTGTCCTTTTCCTCTTAGACTTGCAGCCCTGTGTAGCACTGCAGTGTGGACCTCGTGGCTGGTACAAATAGACTCTGCAGAGAGCAGCTGCACCCTCTTCCCTAGCCTTGTGGGAGACAAACTCCTGCTCTGGAGTTTGGTTTTGTCCGGACCTGTGTGATACCTGTGCCTTTGTTTCATGTGCTTTGTAATCTGATTTATTTGCTCAGCTAGCTATATTTTTTTCTCAACTTTTGGCTATAGATGAGATGCATATTTCCTTTCCTATTCTTTATAACATTAGCATAACATACAAACCACTCTCTCTAAAATAATGTATTCCTTTCAATAAGCAAGACAATAGACTTACAGAGCTTGCTTAGGTCATGCATTTCATCTAATTAAACGCCATCACAAATTAGTAATCATAATAAATCATAGTCCTAAAACCAAGATTATCCTGAAAAACCACTGCCAATCCCTTCCCCCAGCACACCAATAATGACAACTACCATTTGCCTAAGGCATACCACGGTTTAAAAAATACTTCTTATAAGTTACCCATTTTATTCTCCATACCATGGTCACTGTTTTATAGATAAGAAATGAAGGCTTAGAGAGGACAATAAAAGCCTCCAGAGCGGCTCAGAAGATGCCGGGACTTGAAGCCAAGGTTCTTGCTGTAGGACCACAGGTACTGTCCATTACATGTTGCATGATTTTTACCAGGAGTCATGGGATCTGCCCAAGACTGCGTTGAGAAATTCACAGCAGCAGGCATGGAGGGAGCATGATTTGATCATTGTTCTGCTGCTCACAGTGACGTGATCCTGAGCCAGCCTCTAACTCATCCTTTCTGAGAGCAGGAGCTTGAGCGAGACCAGCATCTGTCCCCAGCTGTGGCTGTCTGTGGGTGTTGAGGTTGCTGCAGATGCCTGGCTCTGATTTCCTGCAGGTGGAGGCTGACCTTTGACTCAACAATCCCTGCTTTAATTCCAGTTTTAAATTCTCGAGTTCATCTAAATTGCATCTTAGCTCAAATGTTGCGAAAATGAACCTAAAATATATTGTAGGAGAACTGACTGGGCAAAACCAACCAAAAGATGTTGAAAAATCAGTTTTGCAACTTTTACCCCTCATCCGCATTGGCACAGAACAAGACTAAAGTTGAAAAGGCCAAGAGCAATTGGAAATGAAATATTTTTAGATCTTTTGAGAGGGCTGTCAGTGTGCTGTTAGGACCCTTTGCACAGTGGAGTTGCTTCTCCCTTACCTGTGGAAGGTGCTTCAGGGACAGCACTTGGAGGACTTGTTTTGTGTCCCCTGCAATGTGAAGAGAACCAGTACACCAGGATCTCACGGCATCCTGAGAGCTCAGTGTGGGGGCCTGTGCTTTAGGAAGTGACTGCCCTGGTGGACCAAAGGCCAAAGGTCAAAGGTGTGTGCCTGAAGAAGCCTCACTAGGAGAAGGAGCTAGGTTTGAGTGGCCTTAGATTCTGCTTTAGAGGGCCACCCAGTAGAGCTCAGCTAAAAAAGGCAGGAGGTTGCGGTGAATGGAAGACTCTGTAGCCACCATTCTGAAGATGTTTACTTATAGCTATCACAGGAGCAATGGATGAAAGTCTGTGTACGTGAGAGAGTCTCCCAGGAGCACAATGCAAGAAACGGTCAACTTTATAGACATCTCAGGTCCAGAGAGTACAGTGCGATCCCTCCTGGCCCCATCCCGTAGGACCGTTCTTCCCCTTTGCTTCCCTTCTTTCTCCTGACCTTTTAGTTCTACAACTGTCTCCATGACTAGTGGAGGTAAAACACCTAGAAGCAGGTAGTGAGCTAAGGAAGGGACTGGGCCCAGGCCTGGTTCCAGTTTCTGAAGCCCAGCAGAAAGCTCTCCTAACTGGGGCCGGGAGAAGCATCTGCTTTGTTTTGTTGCTGCTGTCATTTGTTCTCGTGACAGGATTTTTGCTACATAGTCTAGACTGGCCTCAAATTCATGATCCTCCTTGCTTCAGCCTCCTAAATGCTGGGATCCCAGGCAGGCACCGCCAAGCCCAACTGAAGCGCATGCTTTGACAGGAGTGCAGAGTTTGTATTACCCTGACCGCATCGGACTAATTACTGAGCTGAAACTGCTTGAAGGGGTACAGTGTGAGAAGGAACCCCCCTCTGTGGGCTTTTCTAGATCTCAAGGGAACACATAAAGGATGGCACTAAATTGCTTCCAAGGGAAGGGCACTCAGCCTCAAAGAATGACTATCCTAAGGTCATGGGTCCTGAATAGTGAGCGCTGTGGTCACATGTGTACACTAAACATGTGTGTATGTGTATGCATGTAAACAATCACAAATTTTAGTTTGTTCCATTTAAGTTGATTTGACGAAGTGTTTCTCCAAACCCGCTAAACTCAGTGATGTCAAAAGTCACTTCAGACACTGGCATCCATGCCAGTTATTGCAGAATGGAAAAGGCAGCACAATGCTCTTCCTGCCCCTCCCTTCACCGCCTCATAGCCACCTAGATCTTAAGCTATGGAGTCCAAGGGACCGAAATTGTTTCCTTGTTCACAAAGCAATGGCCGAGCTTTGACCTGGGCCCCCCATCTGCCCATCCTCCCCACAGACAATGATAAAACTTACATTTGGATTTGGGGCCAAGTTGAAGAGGAAATAAAGGAACTGGTAGCAAAAATGAGGTTAAGGAACAGAAAAGGAAGGAGGAAGTGGAGGGAAAGGTTACTGTGGGCACCCAGCAGGCTTCATGGCAGAGGAGGAAAGGGAAACAGTGGCTGCAGAGGGAGAGCCCTGGTGCCTTTTCATTTCTGGCTGCTCCGTCCCCTTGGGAATGCGAGGAGCACCCAGCTTGAACAAGGCCGCACACAGTCACAAACCTGTCTTCTGGCTTTGCCCAAGGCCCCAGTCAGTGTCTTCCTGGCTCACTGGGGCCCTGGCTACCTCCTGGAGGCCCACCAATGTCCCTCCCCAAGGCTTGTTCCTCACCCTGCTGGACAGAGTGGCACTGCCCTACCTGCAGCCACAGGCTATGACTTGGGGCTTCTTATTCTATTATGTGTTGCCAAGCTATTTAGGACGGTTTTATAGTAAAGCATATTACGATGTAGAGTGTTAAATTCATACAAACGTTAAACCCATCGAGAGAACTGACATAAATGTGGAACTTATGCCTGCTCAGAATTAGTTCACTCTGATACTTAGAGTTATTAGTTTGCACACTCTGTTATTAGAGGTATTTTCCTGGAAATGCTTGAGAAAATTGGGCCTAATTTGCTTCTTTTTTCAGGAGTATCTCTAGTAGACAATAGATTAGCAAAAGGTATTCAAGACCCAAAAAAATGACATTTTAATGACAGAAATGAAGGCAGTTTAATGGGAGATGGAAGAGATTGTCTGGTAGATGAGAAAGTAGATGAGTTGGAATCTGGTTTAAGCCCCTTTTCACATAGCGAAGACTCTAAGAAACCAGGCAGCAAACAACAACAACACACAGTTTGTTTGTCCTTTTTATGTCTTTTTTGGGGTAACTCTTTAAATAACTCTACCTCAGAATAAGTGTTTGGGGGATGCCTGCCTAGGGTACTTTCATGCTAGAAAGTTTTAGATCAGGAGATATCAATCTTTTCATCATCTAGGACCCTATCTGTTGTTTTTTCTTTTTATCTCGTGTTTTGAATGCTGTTGCTTAATTTTGACTGTCAACCTGCTCTCATCAGCAGGTCCACTGTGCTGTGGGTAGGCTGTGTGGATGCTATCAGCTGGCACAGGTCCATGAAATTTCCTCTGAGGAATGTGTATGCTGTCATCAGCAGCCAATCAGAGCTTGAGCAACATGAGCTACTTAGAGGCCAGGCTGAATTTATCTAATTCTAGCCCAAAGCAGAGAAACACTGTGTTATAATTAACTGGTGTAAATAGGTACATGGTACCAGTGCAATTGTTTTTAGATGTGTAAAAATATTGAATGTAGCCCCAGGATATTTTTCTAACTTTACAAATTTCAAAGAATACAAGTGTTATAGGTGGAAAAGAAACAAAATGCACCTTTGCTATTATTGTGCTTATATAATATACCTTGTTTTTAAATTCAAATTCTATTAATCTAAAGATGAGTTCATATGGTATAACTCCCAAGATCACACAAAAATATGCTAACATGTTACAAATAATATGAAAAAGTAAGAAAATTATAAAGCATCAACAAGTCCTTCAGGCTTTAATCAGAAACTTCTATTTCTGGTTAAGGATTTCAGAAGAATCACATGTATGAATTATGTTTTACAGACAACAAAGCACTTTTATGCTAATTGTCTCTCTTAACTGTAGCAAACAGGATCTTGTCATGGAGACACAATCTCATCATTGAAGAATGCCACATTTTTAGGACTTTTTCTTTTTGCAGATGTTAGAAACCTAAAATAAAACAACTTATGCAACAGGACAATTTATTGGAAGGATACTAGAAATACTAGTATTTTGTTTTTCATAGAATTCCAGGAAGCACTGAATAACCAAGATACGGGGAGAGCAGAGGTACAGCCGGGTCATGATTTCTTACAGCCAAGGACTCGAAGGTTGTCAGGATTCTTTTCAATCCTGTGTGGCTCTCTGAATGTTGACTTTAGTCTCTCATGTCAGCAGCTTTCTCCGCCTAGGAGAAGACATGGTTACTAGAAGCCCTTGGGGTTCACATTCAACTGTGGAGCTGTGGGGGAGAAACACTATTTTAGCTCTGTCTTCTTCCCAGCCCCACGCCACCGAGAAGGGCTGCTGCCCAGCTTAGGTCCAGTGCTGCTCTATAGCTGCAGTCCAATGCTCAGGGAGCAGGGCACAAATGCCTGCAAATGGTAGCTCCATAGCAAAGACGGAGGTGAGAGTGAGATAATTTTGCTAGACAGATAATTCGGCATGTGTGTACTGCCCTAGAATATACCTATTATGCACACATTACAGCAGCCTGTGAGCAGAGAGCCCAAGTGCACAGTAACTGAATCCATGCTTACCTGTGTGAAGAGAATGACCATGCATTACTAGAAACTCCAAGAACCATTATCTTCAGGGTGGCCAGATCTTTCCCAGCTCACACCAACAACAATAACAAAACATAAACCAATGTTTGGTCAGGTCTGGGGTGAACATCACAGAGATTCGCTCTTGAGCTTCTGTTTTAAGGGAGAGGAGGGTTAGGAAAGAACTATGGGCTGGGGATTTAGCTCAGTGGCATAAGTGCCTGCCTGGCAAGCGCAAGGTCGTGAGTTCGATCCCTAGTACCAAAAAAAAAAAAAAAAGGAAAGAACTATGAAGCAATAACCTGAAGAGAAAGAAGGCATTCCTGAGCCTACGCTATTTCCTTATGTGAAGATTGACAATGAGATAAGGCTGAGGGTTTGGGCTGGACTTTATACTCCAACTGCTTAGTCTGCCTCAGAATATCTGTCTGCTGATGTCTCAATCCCTCATCCAAGAGGAAGGAATTTGAAGGAGGAATTGTTGGTTCCTGGCAGGAATAAGGGTATTAGGCCTCCATACCAGCACACAAAGTGTTTTTAGGAACTTGGAAACTTGTGCTGTTTGAATTTTCTTATTTCCATTTACTTAATATTATTCTTGGAATCAAGTGCATATTTCAAACCTTAATTGAATTAACATGAATCTCCCTTGAGTAAGAAGGAATTCTATCAGCAAACTCCTTTTGGATACTTCCTTTGCCGGCCTACACTATAGGTTTTAGCTTCCTCTAGTTACATGTCCTATTTGCTCTCTGTCTCTCTGTCTCTCTCTATCTCTGTCTCTCTCTGTGGGTGTCTCTCTCTCTGAGTCTCTCTCTGTCTCTCTCTCTGTGTGTGTGTGTGTGTGTGTGTGTGTGTGTGTGTGTGTATGTGTATCTCTGTCTGTCTCTCTTTTTCTGTCTCCCTTTCTCTCTCCCAACTGTGGGTCCTGTTTCTCTGGAGAACTCTATTGCAGAAGTTATTCATACAATCAAACATTATACAGAGATTGACCCATTACAGCTATTCTTAAATCATGGAGGCTATTACTGTACATAGCCCTATATTTGAAGAGTATAATAAAAGAGAAGAAATTAATTTCCCAAGTATCAGTGATTTTTTATCATTCGTTGTCTGTGCCAACTAGGTCTTCAAAAACAGCAGTGCAAAATTTGAATTTGCAGGGATAGGGTGAAAGGGGCAGGTGAACAGGGCATCCTGTAGAAGAAACATATAGGGGCCTGCAAGAGAGAAAGGAGGGGGTGGGGAAGTTAGTAAGTACCCAGGAAATATGAAGAAAATTATAAAATGTTGCGATGGAAATAGTTTGTGTGGCCTTGACTGCCAGATGAAAGAATTAGGCTTCTCTGTATCAGCAAATGGAAGTCTATGTGTTGTGAATGACTGAGTGAAATATTTATAGAGGAAGAAGCTGGTGATATAACATAGTGTGGTTTGGAAGGAGCAGATCGGGAATAAGGCATTCAGTTTGAAAGTTGGTGTGATTATCTCCATATTACTTTATTCTTTTATTCACTGGACATGCATTAAGCCTCTGTTAGTGCCAGGCACTGTACATTTCTAAGAGACATAGAGTGGAAACTGTACCTCTGAAGAGAATTCACTGTTTGGAGATGTGTGCAGTGGAAAAAATGTAAGAAAACACTCGTGGCAATATTTCCCAGCCATTGGAACTCAAGATGAGATTTTGATACAGAACTGAGAGTTCAGATTTCTGCAGGGCACCAAACAGAATTGTACCAATATATTTGTATCCTGGTCCTGAATCCCCTGAAAATAAGGAAGATAAATATGCGACTCCAAGTGGGAAGAGTCATTTCAACAATTATGGACCTGATATTTATAGGTTCTCAGCCTTTGGCTGCTTAGGCAGGAAGCACTTGCTGCCCGGGCCAACCAAGGTCAGGCCCAGAGCTGAGAGAGCACCCTTCACCTGCTGAACTCAGGGCTGCTCGCTCAGCAAATGGGCTCTTTGAGCATGAGAGCTTGGACTTGGACCTGGGGCCAGAGCACAGTGTTTTCTTATCTTTACCTACTCTCCACAAAGCTCATGTTTGTTCCTCCCTCACAGCAGCCAAGCCTAAGGCACACTGCTTACGGAACTGTTCCTCTTTGAATAGCTTCGCATGCCCTGTAAACAGCTTCCCCAGGAGCCCGGCCAGTGTGCACAGCTCTGAGGGCTGACTGGACCGTGGTGTGCAGCCAATGCTATGAGCCGAACCCTACCCCAGAGTGTCACGGCTCAGTGAAGGCTAGAAGAGGTTTTTGTTTTTGTCATTCATTCACCCAGAAAAGCCCAGCACTATCTCACCAACCTGGTTTCTGGGAAGTCAAACAATCTGATTGCACTTTACAACTTGGTAAATGATATACTCTAAGGGCTTATAAAAATTAATCCAGAAATATGCTATAAAGCTGATACCATGAAGTAACGAGCAGAGACCTCCTTTCTTGTGAGTCAGAATGGGCCATGCTATGTGTGGGACATAACATGAAACTAACAAGAGACTCCTATTACTTGTCTTGTTGGAACTAGCCATTCTCAGCTTCCCTAGAAAGAGTCATCCAACTCCTTCCATGGATACAGAACACTTCAGTGTAATGCTAGGGGGAAAATCTGACTTTGGAGAGCCTTCTAGAGTGTTCTCCAGTCTGATCTTTCTTCTAAGTCCCTTCTTTCTAATCAATGGAATAATTACAGAGACAACCAACATACTGAGGTTCGACTTCTGGTTTTTCAACTTAACAATAATGCAAAAGTGATGTATGTTCAGTTGAAATGATTCTTCAAATTTTGAATTTTTATCTGTTTCTGATCTAGTATTGCACAGTACAACACTTGCTCATACTGCTGGGGAATAACAACAATCTACATCTTGCAATCAGCCAAGAATCCTAAGGTTAAACAATCAACACTCTGAAGAGGATCGTATTGCTAAGTTGTGATGTTCTGTCAGTTAGATGAACTGAATGAATGAGTGAATAAGTGAATGAATGAATGAATGAATGAATGGATTTTTCAGTATTGGGGATCAACTCCAGGGCTTCACAAATGCTAGGCAAGTGTTTTAACACTGAGCTACACTTTCAGCCCTTTTTATTTTATTTTGAGACTAAGTTGGCCAGGCTGACATTGAACTTGCAGTCTTCCTGCCTAAGCTTCCTATAACTGGGGTTACAGACATGCATCCCTATGCTTGGCCTATTAAATGCATTTTGACTTCTGATATTTTCAATTTATGATGGATTTATGATTCCCATTGTAAATTGGGGAGCATCTGTAATTATTTTGAAAATAATAATAGGTAGCATTTACTAAGGACCTAATTTGTGCCAGTTTATTTACACGTTGTCTACTTAAATATTAATATCACAAACCAGTAATGTAGTGATCTCATCTCCTGAGAATCAGAATAAAGAACTTACTAAGGTCATATAGTTAGAAAATTTGAAAGTAGGTCTACCTGCTGTCACTATCTGTCTACACCAATCCTGCCTTTTTCAAGTCAATGACCAAGTCATTTTCACTGATTTACTGGGGAGGTAAAATGCAGGCACTACAGTTATGTATGTTTCAAGTGGAGAGGTTGTGAAAGGTCTAATTTCTTCCTTCAAAAGATTCTCTAGTTTTCTGTTGAGAGACTACAAGGAAACATGCATGAAAGAATTTTAAATCCTTTGTAGGCACTGTGTCAAATTTTTAATAGTAAGGAGATAGCTAGGGAACAACTTGATATTTTTAGAAATTAAAAATTTATTTTTAAAAAAACAAGAATAGAATAAACAGCTGTATTTCTATTACTGTTAAGACCTTCACAGATTAACTTCTAGCACTTTTTTAAAAAATGAAAACAACTTTACTGCTTTAAAAAAAATCACTCAAATTATGTGGGGAAGTAAAAATGAAAAACAGGAATGACTCACTTAGAATGCCACCACCCAGAAATCCCTACAGTTAACACATGATGGACTTGTATGTTTCTCTGCCTACACTCCAATAGATGTGTTTTATAAAAATGATGTGTGATTTAAATGCTATTTTTCTGTAAAATCCACTAAATTCAATAGAAGAAAAATCAAATGAAATATAACTGGAGAAACTGTTGAACTTCCAAAAAATATTTCTTCTCTCAAAGTCATGGATATGCTAATTATCCTGAGTTGACATATTGGATGCATGTATCAAAATATCACACTTTACTCTGTAAATATGTATAATTACATGCCAAATTAAATATTTTTCTCCATTAGAAATATTTCCTAAGGTTATAAAAGAAGTTGTGAACAGCATTAGAAAGCACTTTCCCCACTTGTAGGTGGTATAAAATGAGGTCATTAATACTGTCAGTTCTCCACCCCCGCTTTGCCTATCTCTCGTGTGCAGTTAATTTTATTATTGTGTTTGTCAGTTTTTCACCACTGTAACAAATAACTGAGATAACAACTTCATAAGAGAAAAGGTTGATTTTGGCTCATAGCTTTGAGGTTCCAGCCCATCACCAGGTGGGCCTATTGCTTTAAGGCCTGTGTATGTTAGAGAGGCAGCCTGCACATCATGCATGGTAAAACCTATAACACAGCACAGTTCCTCAACTCATGGCCAGGAAACAAAAGACAGAGTGATGAAGGGGCTGGGGTCCTACTACCCCCTACGAGCCTGAACCTCCAATGACCCAAAGACCTTTCACTGGCTCACTCTTAAAGTTTCCAGCATCACCAGTAGCACCAAACTGGGACCAAGCCTTTAGGCTTTTGGAGGATACTGAAAATTTTATATATATACATATTATATATTATATATAATATATATATATATAGAGAGAAAGTAACTAGTAACTGCAGCATGTACATGTTATAAATATGGATAATTTGAGAATAATAATTGCCACATATATGCATTTATACTCTATAATTATAGTTTCCATTGTTTTAGTATAATTTAAGTGGCACTCTTTCCCACTAGTGTTTGTCTTGGAGCTTCTCAGATCTTTACTTTGATTTATCTCTTATTTGCCTAGATTTCATTGTCAGATATTTTTCCAGAAGGCCACATTGGTGCTATTTCCTAGTTCTTTTATTTTTGAAAATACCTGTCATTGTCTTTATAGTAGAGAGATGTCATGACTGAATGCTCCTGAGTCACAGTTTCTTTTCATTAAAATGTTGTGGATATCTCTCTGGTCCTCAGGCATTGTATGTTACTATGGAGACATATGAGGTCAGTTTGAATTTTTTTCTTTTTACTTTCATAGGTGTGTTAGTTAGGTTTCTCCAGAGAAATAGAACCAATAGGATACATGTGTATGGCACATTGTAAGAAACTGACTCATGTGACTATAAAGTCTGAAAAGGCCTGAGATCTGTAGTTGTCAAGTTGGAAACGCTGTTATTTCAGCTGAGCCTGGGTCTGAAGGCCTGACAATCAAGAGAGCAAATGATGTACATTTGGACCAAAAGGTAGGGACCTTGAGAACTAAAAACAGCCAATGTCTAGCCTGAATCTGAGGGCAGGAATACACAGCGTTACAGCTCAAGCAGTCAGGCAGGAGAGCTTGACCATGCATAACTCTAGGGGGTGATAGCGGGGTGATTGAGCCTAGGGGCTTTTTGCTGGCTACATCCCTGGATCATTATGTTTTATTTTGAAACAAGACCTTACTAAGTTGCCCAGGATAGGCTCAAACTTGCAATTTTCCTGCCTCAGCATCCCAGAGTTCTAGGATTACAGGCATGTGGCATTACGCCTTCCTGTATACAATTTTTTTATTCTATTTATGTCTTCAGTAGACTGGATGAGACTTGCCCATGTTCCATGTTGGAAAGGGAAATCTGCTTTACTTAGTTTACTGGCTTAAATGTTAATCTCATCCAAAAAATACTCTCACAGATAACATCCAGAAAAATGTTTGGCCCAGTCAAGACACAGAAAATTAACTCTTACAGTAGGTAATACACTTTTTGGTATGTCGAATGAACGCTTGATCTGTCCCTGATGTTCAGTAACTAATCAAGATAGTGTCTATCTTGATTTCTGGATCAAATTTTCTTAGAACTGATTTTTGTATCCAGTTTCTTTCTCCATTTTGAATTGGATATGAAGGTTTTTCCGGTGTTATGTCTTTCACTGGTAATTGTTTCATTTGTAGTTTCTCTAGCATAGATATATCATTGATCATTTTTTGAGATTTTAGTTTTTCTCCATTTATTGTAATTCTAATTGCATTTACATACACACACATATGTTTATTTCACATTCATCTGAGTCTATTTTTTCTTGCTATCCTCTAGTTTATTGATTAGCTCTGCAATGTCCAATCTTCCTTTTACTATCATTATGTGGTTTTATCATTTGTTTGAGCTCAGTCTGTATTGAATTCACATTCTCATTAACTTTTATTAACATCAAACAAATGCTAGTTTCTTTCTGGTCTTCAAGTTAGTCCTTTCTTTCTTCCTCCCTCCCTCCCTGCCTTCCTCTCTCTCTCTCTTCTCCTTCTCTCTTTTTCTGTAGTAAACTTTCAGAGATTCCATGACATGCATCTTCATCTTCTTTTTGCTCTTCAGTTTTTGTCTAAGCTTGACTCTGGGCTCAATACCCATTGCATTTTGTTTGATTTCCTCTTTGAGTGAGGATTTGGATCTTGGTTACTTTTCCTTTTTTTTATTTTCTGATTTTATTTTATCACTTTTGGCCCTGAGCTTATGGTGAATAATTTAGTTAAACCACCTTGCTTTTCTTAGAACCTTGTCTTTCTTTCCCTAACCATTAATTTTTAAAATATGGCATTAGGTTACATCCTGTCTTTGTGTGGCTGTCTTTGGTGAATCTATGCTTATAGGTGTTCTTAAATCTGTATTTTGCTCAAATTTCACATGTCAGGGGAAAGAAAATTCTTTATTTCACTTCTTTTCATAAGTCTTAACCCAGAAATTGGAATCCTATGAGAGGGAAACTAAATAACTAAAGAAACTAAAGAAATTGAGTTGCAACTAAGTCAAAGTAGCATCTCCTTTTTTTAAATTTAAGGAGTACCATCTTGTTATAATTCTTCGCATAAAATATTATACAAAGGAAAGAGAACAGGACTGATAATCAGATAACCTTAAATTCTAGCCCCCAAGGGTAGTATAGACAAATGAAACTGGAGTAGGCCATTCACTTTTCTGACCTTCATTTCCCTCAGCTGTGAGATGGTATGAGCGTATCTATGCACCATGAGTACAGCACTGTAAGGTTCAAATTAGATAATGAAATAAAAGTACTGTGTAAATAGCAAGGTAACACGCAATATAATTCTCATTCTCATTATTATCACTGTCACTATCACTGTTGAATCTTTACTTGTAGAGATCATTAGATGACAGTTAGATGAGACGTTTTTAGGAAAGGGGTTGAACTAGCTGAGGAAGGTAGGAAGACTTTGTAAGCGTTCATGTTTCTGCTGTCATTGCTCTGATATGGAGAGGTGGGGTGCCTAGCTCGATAAATATTTTCAGCTTGTTTTGTATTACGTCTTTCATTTCCAGTGCTTTACACATTGACACCCACAAGGATCTCTTTTGGCTCTAAGTTGATTGATTGATTGATTTTGTATTTTTGAGACAGGGTTTCACTATGCAGTTCAGGCTGGCCTTGAACTCACTTTGTAGTCTAGGCTGGCTTCGAACTCACAGCAATCCTCCTGCCTTAGCCTCCCAAGTGCTGGGATTACAAGTGTGCACCACCACACTTGTCTTCCAAGTTGTTTTAAGTATTGGTAAAATGTCCTAACACTTCATGCTTTCCAAGATGGTTAATGGTATTAATCATACATTAGTATTTTATAATTTCATTTAGATATTAAGAAATCTGCATTGTTGTTTTTAATTTTACTAAGGTTCCTTTCAACATACAGGTATGAAAAATATATTCTTTGAAAAAGAAGAGATATGAAAGCATTGACCGCAAGTCTTCTTTATAATAATACTAAACATTTACAATACTGCTAAACCCGAAGCATTCAAACAAAAGTCTTGAAAACAGTTCTTGCCATGTAACTTTGAAACTCATTTGAAGCTGCAGAACTAGAGTAGTAGAATACCAAGTAGGGGGCCAAATACTTGTAATATCAGTTTGAGATTGTGCTTACACTTTGAGAATGACAGCTGTCATGTTCACAGGTGTAGCTTTGCTGCCATCGTAAGTCATGCCTATGTTAGCGTGATGGTCCTCTTGACTCATTGTTAAGCAATACTTAAATTTTTACCTTATCAACATTGTTCTCCCTGCTATAGTTCAGGGAAATATATTTTTCAAAACAATAGCTAAGTTCTGCAGGATATATTGGCTGAGTTTGTTTCTAGGAGTCATGCTATTTTTAAGTAAGTTCATCATATTATTTGGATCTCTGTCTATTGTAGGTCTGAATTCTTTACTATTTATTAGCATAATCATTTCACATCAGAAGCAGAGGTTGAAAATAGAACATTAGATCTCAGTATACTAGAAGGAAGGCCACTGCCACAGAATGTATTACACCATTTTTATACAATCAGGTCACAAAAAGAAAAAAAGGGCCTGCAATCCCAACACCCAGGAGACAGAGGCAGGAGAATCACTGTGAGTTTGAGGCCAGCATGGGCTACATAATACATTGAAGGCCAGCCTGAACCTTGTAGTTAGACATTGTCTCAAAAAACAAAACAAAGAGAGAGAGAGAGAGAGAGAGAGAGAGAGAAAAGTGCCTTTTCTGGAGCATTAGATATGTATTCTCTCAGCCTTCTGCTGGATTGGTGGGATACACACAACGTGTTGTTTTTATTCACTAAAACTAATACCTTGTGTTCATTTCAGATTCAGCATATCTGAAGTTCATTCCCTGGGTTGTCTTAAGGTATCATGAACTCAAGAAGGACTCATACATATTGTGTAAAACCTATACTAGCAAATATAAGTGGAAATATCACACCAAATACCCATGATTGCTTTTCATCTAGGGGAATTTTTGATTGGTAGTTAGGTTTGTTAAAACATAGGATATGTGCTACTGAAGGGAACACAGATTTAAAATATATACATTGTGCTCTTCTGGTATTTTTATTTCATTTTTATTCTGATTTAACAATTGATATTTTGTGCATTGTTAACACATAAATCAATTTAAAGGATGAAAATCTTATTTTGAGTCCCTGTTTCAGAGGTTTCAGTTAATCGTTACTAGTTTTGCTACTTTGAGGCCTGAACCAAGGAAGATCATGGCAGAAAGGCACGGAGGAGGAAATCTGCTCATCTCTTGATGTGCAAAAAGCAGAGAGAAAATGCAGAAAGAGCCAGATGGCAAGGGGCTGGGGACCAGATATACGGTCTCCAAGGTCACAGCCACATGATCCACTTTCTCCCAACAGATCCCACTTTCTGTTTCCATTCCCTCTCATTAATGCCATCACATGATGATCTTATCAATGAGTTAACCCACTGGTGAAGTTAGAGCCCTCATGCTCTGAGCACTTAAAACGCCCATTAGCTGCCAGTCAAGCTTTCAACACAATAATCTTTGGGGTGAACATTTTAGATAATAACTATAACACCATCTCTCAAGGATCACTGTCCTGTGTTGTCTTACATTCAGGCTTTGAGAATGATTGTTCCACATATTTGTTTACTTTTTTAGTTGTTTTAGGAAGAAGAATAAATTCAATTATTGTTGTTTCATCTTGATCAGAAACAGAACTTCCTTCAGAGTATTTTAAAATATTATTCTCAAAGAAGCAAGCCCTCCCTGCAAATCGGCACCATGCATGGGCCACTGCAGGGAGACCCAGATGCCAGCCCCTTCCGGCGTGCAGGCTGGAAAATAAGAAGAGCCAACCCCATCCCTCCATCCCACCCCCACTGTAAGCCACTGGTTATCCAGAGAAACACAGGCTGTGATGATGTCTACTGAAGTGAAATACAATTTAATGCTTGTAGTGTTTAGTGTTTCACTGATTTTGCAGATCTAAAGCCAGTGGTCTAATCATCTATTCAAAAGATGGCAATACACAGTGCAGGATCTATGAGGGATCTCCTTCCGAGGGTAGTGGTCATTGTTGATTCCCTGTTGTCTTGTTCTGAAGTCCTGTATCATTTTTATTATTTTGTTGGGTTGGGTTTTGTTCTGTTCTGTTCTGTTTTGTTTTGTTTGATTTTATTGTATCCAATAGCATGGACAGCTATTTCCAAGATAACATGATATACTATCGTCTTGTTTTGCAGTCCTTTATTGCATTCACTGTTTTGTTCTAATTGGTTTTATTCTATTCTGTTTTGTTTGATTTTCACTATGTCTGAAAATATCTGTAGCTATTTTGAAGACAGCACAAGGCATTGTGGTAACCATTGTTGATTTCCTTTTGTTTTGAAATCCTGTGTCACTTACACTGGTTTGTTTTGATTGGCTTTGTTTTGTTTTGCTTGGTTTTATTCTCTTTAAAATAAAAAAATTAAAAAATATTATTCTTGAGAGGAAAAGATGACCTGAGCAGGACAAAGTCATTGGTAATATAATAGGATAAACAAATTTGGATGATGTTTCAGAGGCTCTATGGAACTTGATGTCTAATTAACAATATACATTTATCTCATGGTCTATGAGATGAAATTTTCAACCGCACAACTACATAACTGTGAGGAACATAATGCCATTTTCTGAGCTTAGGAGTCATTAGGTAAGAGGTGAGTTGGGTACATGAGTTTGAGGTTTGTGCATGACCTGTAAGTCATCCGGATATTGACGACCAAGAAGCAAGATGAAATGTGGATCTGGAGCATAGAAAAGAGACTGGATCTATAGATTTTAGAAAATCTTCCTAAAAATGACAGTGACCAATGGGAAAGAACTGTTTACCTCAAGTTTTATAAATAATTTAAATATAAGTAGCTTTTTATTGGAAATAGTCTACTCTAAAATAATTTATGTCTGTTATCACTGAGCTTCCCTAATGCAGTATGTGTCTATGTGTGTCCATTTCTCTTTCCTAATAAATTTTAGATTGACAAGAAACAAAAATACACTTTAATTGTGAATATAATGTCTTATACTATCATATAGATTAGCATCTGTAATTCTGCCTTAAAATTTATTACAGTAAAAAGAAGAGTAAGCTAAATGTTCTCCTTTTCTCTATTTCTTTCCATTTCTAAAATTGTATGCAACACATATCAAATATTGTACAAGAATATTTTAAAATGGTAGTTGTTCAATTCTTTGATATCTCATGTAACTCTTAAAATCAATGGGGTTGAATAAACTATAGTATTATTAATTTAAATCTTATGATATTCATCAAAACTTGGCTCACGTTGAAACTTTCAGTATTACAAATTTTTAGTTTCAGTATTATGTGTTTTTCTGGTCAGTGGTTTGGCACTTGTGTCAAAAAGACAAGAACAACAAAAAAGACAAGAACACATAGGGTAAAACTTACTCATCCAACATAGCTGTTCAACAGTTTATGCAGAGATCAGATATATTTAATTTAGATTACATGACGTCTTGTATCAGTTTATTTTATTGGAAGAAGAATGTAGAGCACAGTATCATACAGCTACCAAGCCGCACTAGCAGGGATCAGCTCCCATCAAGTCTCCCCTGGTCATGTGGAAAAGGAACACTTTTAAGACTGATAATTTCAGACATGTAAAAAACTAAGTATAGTGCACGCTTCAGCAGCACAAATACTAAAAACTGAATATAGGGGGAAGGTAGATTGTCAAGGCTAAGTTACATTCCTACATTTCATTTAACATGCCATCCACACAAACACGCTCCCTGCAAAGTCACCATACTCTTGGTGCTGAGTGGGCAGTTGGAGCTCCTGAATGAGGGCAGCAGCTTGTATATTGCTCATTTAGTTCAATAGTGTAGCTCTGGAGCCCTTTTGTAAGTCTTCACTGCAAAACTTCTGCTTCTTTTAGGGGATGCCTTTATGTAAGTAAGTTTATACCAACTGTGTAAATTTAATAATTAGGATGAAAATAAGGATTTTGGAGAACATGCAATTCAAAGAAATGTTTATTTCTTTTTAGTGTACTTCATTTTTTGTTTGTTTGTTTCTCCAGTACTTTAGAACTACCAGTACATGGAACATAAAACAATTAGATTTGTAGCAATAAAGCTTAATTTGCTTCCTAATGATTTATTTATTATTTGAGTAAAAATATTATGGGTTTATCTTTTGTATACTCATAGTATACAAAAAAGTAGTATCTGCAACTACCTTTCCCAATGGAATTTTAGATCCTTTTTTTTTTAATACTCACAAAAAACTTACGACCATGCACTTGCAAGGCAGGTACCTATGCCGCTGAGCTAAATCTCCAGCCCTTCACTAGAATTTTAACAGTTTAATTTACTTTAGGCACAAATCATTCTAAAATAGATCACTTAATTTCTTGTCCTTTATAAAAAGAATAAGTACCTGAATATTTTGCTGTATAAAAACTAATTGTCTTGCATTTATCAGCCTCTGGGTCATACACATATAGCTATAAAATAAGAATTATTTTAAAACACAGTTGATATAATTTAATCATCTCAAAGTTACTATTGGCATTAAATATGAATTTTTTTACACAGGACCTCTGATTTTTCTTATGATCACATTATTATATTAAAAATCCTATAAACATTATAGAGTATAATTCCAAAAAGGTATTTTTGACACGTGTTTCTAGATAGTCTCTTGGGAAAGATGCAGAAATGTTGATCAAATGAGAGTTAATTCAGGTAAATTTGTTACTGAAGAAATGACAGTAAGTCTGAAATTTACAAGTTAAAATAATATTCTATACTTTCTCTGGGGTAAAAATATAACACACTCTCAGTGGACATTTTTGTTTGTTTTTGTTTTTTGAGTCTAGCTCTTTCTATGTAGTTTAATCTGGCCTTGAACTATATATGCCAGGCTCGCCTCAAATTGGCAGCAATCCTTCTGCCTCTTCTCCTAATTATTAGGCTTACAGGCATGTACCGCCATGCCTGGCTCTTAGATATTTTGGAAAATATAACTAAGTACAAAGAAGAAAATAAAAATTACAAACCAACCCAAACCAAAACCCACATCTAACCACTGTTTACATTTAGGTAGATAAACATAAAATGAAATCTTACCTCACCCTTGAGTAAAAATGCTTTCATTTAGTACCTCATGTTTTTATGTTTCTGATTAGTCTTCTATGTCATTATTTATCAAGAATCTAACTCACGACCTTGTGCTTGTTAGGCAGGTGCCCCTGAGCTATATCCCTCGCTTCAACATCTTTTTTTTTTTTTTTTTTTTTGGTACTGGGGGATTGAATTTACAACCTCGTGCTTGCCAGGCAGGCACTGACACCACTGAGCTAAACCCCCAGCCTACAACATCATTTTGAACAAATACATGGTATTTATGTTGTGAAAGTACCCTAATACATTAAATAGTTCCTCTGTTGTTTTAAATTTTTTTGTTATTAAATTCAACAGTACCTACTACATTATTCAAAGTCCTTTCAACATCTATTAAGTCAATCAAATAGTTTTCTCATTTAACCTTTTGTCATGGTGCATATTTCTAACGTTAAGTCATTTTTGCATTTCTGGAAATCCCCTTATTTGATCATGGTGTTTATTTTTATTTTGTTTAATTGTGAAAATTTTCAAGCCTGCTCCAGAGTACAGTATAGAGAGTAACATAGCTCAGGTACTTTACACCAAATCTGGTAATTTCCCCCGTTCTTGTTTCATCTGTTCTCTCCCATTCCTCTTTTTGGTTTAGTTTTAAAATAAATTCTGGACGATCTATCATTTTATTCATAAAATCATCATGTTTAAAACATGAACACAGTGCCATGATCAGACCTCCCAAAAGTACCATTTAATATTAATATTAATTTCTTAGAGTCATCTGATAACCTAAGTTCAGTTTTTTCAATCGCTTTAGATGTTTTGTTTTTTGAGTTGTTGATTTGTTTGAAGAAGTCTCTAAATCTACAACTGATCTCTTCCTGTTTTTTCATGCTTTGTTGAAGAGCTGGTTTCTTTAGTTGCATATCCTGCATTCAGGTTTTTGCTGATTATATCTTTGCAGCTATAAACAAAGTCTTCTTTCTTTTGCATCTCTTATTAACTTGTACTTAGACCTCAAGGTTTGCTTTAACTGATGGTCAGGTCTTAGACAAGACTGTTTCATAGAAGGTCCTGTATTGTTGATTCTGTGCCACAAAAGAGGCCATATAAAATTCTCTGCTTTCAGGTGTTCCAGTCTGATCCAGCCATAATAAAGTTCCCTATCAAGTATGTATCTTTTTAATCTGTGGGGCTTGATTGGATTTAGACTTTTAAAACTCTACAGTCCATAATGAACTAGTTGTCTAGTTTTCTTTCTGTGCATTAGGAATCAGCAGTGAGACTGAAGAAGAGAGATTCTGAAGAGATTTGCAATTAGGCAACCTGGTTACCATCTCAGAAGGTCTCATCTCCTGTTTATGATAAGCATAGAAGTCGAGTCCCTCTGGGAGAAACTGGCAAGAATATGGTCTGAATCAGAGCAGAATGCCTGGGAAGGTGCATAATTTGGCATGATCTTGAATATTCAGACATCACCTCAGTTTCCTGCCAGTCGCTGGGGTCTGGATTTTAACATGTAGTTAGTATTAAGAGACTCTGAAAGGAGTCTGCAGCCTATGACAGAACTCACCAAATCCAGGAAAATAAAGGAACATTTCTTTCCTAGGCTACAGTTAATCATTTTGAATTTGCTGTTATGTGAGGAATTCAACAATCCATCATTTTTTTTTCCTCACTGTTTGCTGCCTGGAGATTCTTTGTTTTTGTTTTTGTTTTTGTTTTTTCTTTGCTGGTAGGTAATTTGAGACATGGTTCTCAAGGCTGATTCCTTGACAGGAAAAACATTAAATTCCACAGGAATATGTGTGTGCAAGGTGTGTGTGTGTGTGTGTGTGTGTGTAAAATCTTGCACCTGGGTTATTTCAGCAGTTGATGGATCAAAGGGTATTATTAGATGGCTTTGGGGGGGTGCTTTGAGGCACATAAAGTCAATAGGAAGCCGGTCTACTCCTCTTCACATTTCCCTTTCTTCATCTATTCTTGACCTATTCTTGGCCTCCAGATGCTTTCTCATTTCTCACCTTGTTGCTAAAATCTTCACATTTTAAGTAATGTGCTTTAAGAATATTTTGAACCAACCTCTGCCAACAACTTTATCCTGAATACCCAGGCAGATTCATTACTGAGGTTTAAGATCTAGTTCCCAAGCATGCCTTCTTTTATTCAATCATTGGTTGATAAACACTTAGGGAATCCTCTTGTGCTGAACACAGGCTAATACTCAGCATACACCAAACTGAATTAGACATGTTTCTTGCCTTCTAGAAAAGAGATAGAGTGGAGCAATTTATTCTGTCCCTATGGTTTGAGAGAAGAAAAACACCTCAAAAAATAACCTTAGGAATGCTAGTCCCCTAGGAAACGATAGGACCCTTTCTTAGTATTCCTTAGCTGTTTCTGCATGCAAAGAATATCTTCTTTCTTCTGCCTCATCTGCAGAGCAATAGACAAAATGAGTGTTAAAATAAGCATCCAGTCACATTCAGCATAATGACGCTTTGGTTTCCTTTTGTACTTGAAACTATTGTAACTGGTTGGATGTTTTCCCTTCTTCACGCTTCTTCCCATAGCCTGACAATTATTAAATCTAGTATGATTTATAACATGGCTCACATTATAGGAGAACTCTAAAAAGTCAGAAGCTTCTGTAAAATAATAACCCATTGAAAGTAATGTGGAGGGGATTCCCCTCCCAGTAGTGTGAAAGATTACATTGTCTTGGATAAGCTTGTAGTACACCTGCAGAAGTGGGGATAACACAAAAAACAGGTTGCTGGTCTTCCAAGTGCAATATCAACTTTGTCTCTGTGGGATGAATTGTACAAGTTTAAATGAAGCATATTTCCAAAATACTGACTGTTGCTTGTTTACTTACAGTGTGAGTTTCAGTACCCATGGTGGTGGGATTCCTCACTTTATTTTACATGTTTTCTCTCACCTCAGCTTACAAATGTACCCTCAAATGAAAATTACCTATGTCTTTATATGCACATACTAATTAGGAGGAGGGGGACACAGAGAAAGGGCCATGGGAATAAAATGGGAAGCAAAAGAGGAACATAAGGCTATTGTTTGGCTCATTATTTCATTTTGAAGCTACTCTAAATCTACAGAGCTTTTAGGGAGCATGTTGCTGTTATGTTTCCATGGAGGTGTGTTTTTCTGAGAAGCTAATGCTTTAAATTTTTGTCCAGGTAGCACCAAAACACACACTGCTCATGTTCTCATCATGACAATTGGTTGTACTAGGAAGTTCATGTGTTGGTCTAAAGATTGGCCCACATAACCTTTCTACTAAGAGACAGGAAAGGGATCACTCTGGTTTTGCACCATAGGAACCAAGGTAGGGAAAGCATCGTGTGTGCTAGGTACTGGCTGAGCCTACAATGTTTGAAAAGTCATTGTTATGACAACCTCACATTCACATCTAAATAATTTTTTGAGCCTCTGCTCCCAGCACTATGGGAAGGACCGTGTATCCTATTCCTGTGTTTGGAGGAAGAAGACTAGAAGTGTAGCAAAATGCCTCTCAGAACACTGACATAAAGTTATGTGACCCAGGGGGAAATTGAGTTCTTACAGTGTCCAGCAATAGAAAGAGGTTGCTTTTTAGAGGAGGTTTAATTCTTCAAAACTTCAAAGAATAGAAGCTGCTCATAAATACTAGATATTTTTATTTTGGCTATATGCATGTTTTCCAATATTTATTATGGACTTGAAAAGTATTATTGGTATCTGCCAGAATCCATTCAGGAAAGGAGAGGCCATCCCAGGTATGTTAAACAGAAGTGTTGAATATAAGGAATTAGTATCCTGGGGGTTAAGGAAAGTTAGTGGGCTGATCCAGAGATTACTGGAATCAGTAGTTACCACTGCTTTGGGCTAAGGCAAAAACCTAAGGACCTGAGGGCATAGATAAAGAACTGCTGTGGAGAGGTCTGGAGAGAGGCCACTGTTATGCAGCTGAGGCACACAGAGATCACAGCTTAGTTGGCTGAAAACTCAAGGGCATGCTCAGGGCTATTCTGGAGCTTCTAAGAGAGCAGGAGGGGGATGGATGGCTGGTGTCTAGACCCCAGCGAGGATTCTGCATCAATAGGATGTCAACAGATGTGAGAGTCTTTGATGTCTCTGCACTTCAGAGATGTTAAAAGCAAAGCAAGGAATTAAAAAAATCTCCTTCCTGAAACATTGGTAGTGGCACAGGACATCCCACGGGCCTGACTGGACCATGTCTAGCTACCTCCATTGAGCTCTGGGAGATGAGGGTGTGCAAGGTGATTTCCAGCACATTTGTGCTCCCTCAGGGAGAGCTTTGAACAATCCCTCCCAGCGGCTAGGAGCCCACCCAGCTTCCTGAACCAATGGAGGAAGATCCAGAGGTCCTGCAGGCCTGACTGAGCCATGCCTGGCCACCTCCATTGAGCCCCAGGAGATGAGGGTGTGTGAAGTGATTTCCAGAATGCTTGTGCAGAGCTTTGGACCATTGCTCCCAGTTGTTAAGACCCTGCCCAGCATTCTAGACCACTGGAGGAGGCACGAGCAGTCCCATGGGCCTGACTGGGCCATGCTCAGTGAGTTCTGTTCAGTCCCAGGAGCTAAGGGCACACAAAGTGATTTCCAAAATGCCCGGGGAAAGCTTTGGAACATTGCTTGAAACCTGGAAATATAGGAAAATGACAAAACAAAAGACCAAAATGTAATCTCAAATCTCCAGACCATCTCAAGCAAGCCTAGGAGTCATGTACATAGATGAAAATGTAAGCCATACACCTGAAATACCTGAAATGATATAAACTGAAATAAAGAAACAATTCTGTGAAGCTATAAAAGAATTCAAATCAGAAATAATCTCCCAGGTAAAAGAAGAAATGATAAATGTAATGAAAGAAATGCTAAACACATCTAAAGAAGACATAGTTAAAAATTTAGAGGAACAATGGAAAAAGATGGAAACCCTGAATGAACAACATAAAAAACAAACAGAATTGCATGAAAGAGATTCAAAGGAAATAAAAAATTCCATTGAAAGTTGGCAAAACCACCTCAACGAAAGTGAAGATAGAATTTCAGACTTCAAAGACAAGATTGCAGCTAGTGAACAGGAAAGGAAAGATCTTTTAAAAATAACAAGGAATCAGGAAATAACAATTCAACAGTTGTAAGATGATGCAAAGAAAAACAACATAAGATTGATAGGGATAAATGAAAAAGAAGGGGACAACATAAATGATATCAAGAGGCTATTTACAGAGGTAATAGCTGAAAAATTCCCAAACATGAGAGTGGAAACTCACATATGGATCAGTGAAGCATATAGAACTCCAAATAGCCAAAATCAAAATAAAACTACACCCAGACATATAATAATCACCATCCCAGAAATCCAAAATAAGAACAGAGTATTAAAAGCTGTTAGAAGAGAAAGATCACCTATAAAGGGAAACCTATCAGAATCACAGCAGACTTCTCAACACAAACAATAAAGTCAAGAAGAGCAAGGATTGAAGTATTTCAGATCCTAAATGAAAATGACTTCCAACCCAGACTGATGTACCCTGCAAAACTGTCCTTCAAAATGAATGGAGAAATAAGATACTTCCATGACAAAGAACAGCTGAAGAACTTCATGATCACCAAACCAACCCTGCAAAGAATACTGAAAGACATTCTAGATAGACATAGGAAAAAACCACTAAGAGTGACAGATGATTAAATGGAGTGGAAAGGTAAAGAAGCAACAGCAGAAAGATAACATGTCAAAAATAAATCAATACATAACAGTTATAACCATTAATGTAAATGGCCTCAATTCACCAATTAAAAGAAACAGACTAGTGGCCCTGAAGCAAGGCCAGCAGATTGTTGTAGCTGCTGGTTTCAAGCAGGAGCCTATAAAGAGAATTCTCTCGGACCTGGAGACAAGATGGTGGACTGGTAGGTAGCAGGAGAGAGACCCTCTCTGAGAGAGACAGCTCAAATGCCAGAATAAAACACCCTGGAGAGACCCAAACAGAGAGAGATAGACTCTCACAACACAGAAAGAAACTAAAGTGCAAAAACCCGCTCGAATAAGAGGTCCTGGGGCTACTATTAGTGAAGATAAGATCTGCGAGCACAGCACCCGCCTTGAGATGCCTGAATTCTGCCCGACCTGAACAAGCGATCCGAGCCAAAGCGACTGGCTTGAGCCGCCGGAGCCCGGAGCTGAACAGCCCGGCGTGCAGCTCGCTGGGACCGACACTGCACACGACCCACCCAGAGGCACCGTGAATTCCCACCTCAGCCACGCTGAAGTCGGAGGTCGGGCAGTCCAGCAGTTTTTGGGGACACGGTGAGTGATGAGAATAAGACCCTCCCACGGGAAAGGGGAAACCTACTGGACGACATGTTGGATTTGGGCAGGACAGCCCTAACTCCATAAGGACGTGGCTTCAGCTGGTTATTCCCCTCACCGAGTGGATTGGTGGAATCTGCTTGAACTAGGCCACGCCCCTGGCGGGGACCCAGTTACTTCCCTGAGATCAGTGCACACTGACGCAGTGAAGGCCTGCAAAGGTTGACTGGCCCAGAAGGGAGGAGCTAGCGCACACTGCCCGTGGATGAACTCTAATCTCTGATAACCTATTGAAGAGGGCTAAAGCTCCTAGCCTGTGCCCTCTAGAGGAGCCTTAAACAACAAGAACAGGGTCTGGGAATTACACTGTATACTTGTATGGAAGGAACCAAAAACATGACAAAAGGGAGAAATAAGAAAACACTCCCAGCCCCCAACCCTGAGAACATTGATACAGGAGAGGTAAATACAAAAGAGACGGAGGGCAGCAAAAATGCAACATCAAACACAGCATTAGCGGACATAAAGAGATATATTCAAGACCTCGTAAGCGGGACCAAAACTGAAATATTAATTCAAATTAAACAAGAGATAAGTAGATTAATAAAAGAAGGGCTGGGTACCTCTCAAGGAGACACAGACAGAAGAATAGAGGAACACAAATGGAGAGAAAAATTTAATGAAGAATTCAGAAAAAACCTAGAATTTATGAAGCAGATTCAAAGGGATTATCAGGAAACTAAAGACTCGATAGAAAGCTGGCAAAACTGCTTGAAAGAAACCAAAGAGAGACTATCAAAAATTGAACACAGGCTTGCAATGTGGGGTCAT